>JAVTVY010026372.1:0-10775 GCA_036873755.1 Hanleya hanleyi | reverse complement strand
ACACGACACATCGTCTTCCGTCAATGTATCAGTAGACACCAAAAAACATGATTTTTATGAATTTCATGATTTTGGGGGTCACAGTAACCGGATGCTCGGCCTTGACCTACATTTTGGTACATGACACATCATGTCCCCCTACTGTATTTACTGGCACAAACATTTTTTTTAAAGATTTCTTGATTCCGCAGTCCTAGTGACCTTGACTATTGACCTTGACCTAAATTTTGGTACATGACAAACCGTCTCCCCGTAATTTCTCAATGGACACAAAAATCATGATTTTTAACAATTTCACGATTTTGGGGTCAGTGACCTTGACCTTTGACCGTGACCTAATTTTTGGTGTGCGACACTTCATTTCCCCTATTGAATCCACTCACAAAAAAATAGTAATCTTTTGATGATTTCCGATTTTTAGGTCACACTGACCTTTGACCTTGATTCTGGGGTCACAGTGACCTTGACTATTGACCTGATCTAAATGTTGGTACATGACAAAACGACTCCCCGTAATTTCTCAACGGACTAAAAAAATCACGATTTTATGATTTTTAACAATTTCACGATTTTGGGGTCACAGTGACCTTGACCTACATTTTAATTTGTGACACATCGTCTCCCCCTAATGTATCTACTGATATAAAAAAATGTTATTTTTAATAATTTCCTGATTTGGGGGACACAGTGACCTTTGACCTTGACCTATATTTTGGTGTGCGACACTTCATTTCCCTCTATTGAATCCACTCACAAAAAATTAGAAATTTTTAATGATTTCCTGATTTTTCGATCACACTGACCTTTGACCTCTGACCTCGACCTACATTTGATATGCAACATATCGTTCCCCCCTAGGGCATCCACTCACCAAAAATTAGAACTGTAGATAGAAAACTGTCAACGATCAATGATTTCCTGATTTTAGGCAACAGTGACCTTTGACCTCCGACCACGACCTGAATTTTGGTACGCGACACATTGTCTCCACCTAGGGTATCCACTCACAAAAAAATTGCAACTGTGGATAGAAAACGTTCACAGATATAAACCGGACACGAACACTTCAGTGATTTCCTGTTTTTTAGGCCAGTGACCTTTGACCTCTGACCTTGACCTTCATTTTGGTACGCGACACATCGTCTCCCCATAGGGTATCCACTCACCGAAAATTAGAACTGTAGATAGAAAACTGTCCCAGATATAGACCGGACACGACGGACGGACATACGGACGGACGGAAACCGCCATCACATAATACGTCCGCCTTTTGGCGGGCGTATAAAAACTGTACGTGTCTAGGGTAGCAGATAAATATAATTTCCACCCGTCTCCTAAAAAGACTACCGGAACATGCTATCGTTGAAAAAGAAAATGCCCTGTGATGTAGGATGGAATGGCAAAGTTGTTAACTGTATGTCTAACTATTATAGAGTTACCAGTACTATATTAAATTAAATTTAGATGATTATGTATTTTCATGCAATAACTAAAACTTTCTTTGAAATGACATGACTAAAGTTAAAGACTGAACATCAAAAAGAAATTTTTCCACCCATCTCTTACAAAAAATACCTGTAAGGGACAGGCAGACAAGCGTAAATTTCGAATTAGATTGAAGTTTCTTGTGAGTCTACAGTCATTAATGCAATTATTTGCATGAACAGGTATATCCAGCTATCTGGACAATGTCATGATGCTTGTCAATGCACATATATTCTGGCAACATCGTTAGCACTTATTCATTTATACAAAATATTTTTATTCTATTTTCATACTTATATGAGAACTCGACTGGACTTGTATTCCTCCTTGGTAATTTCTTTGTGAAATGACATGTTTTATGTTCATTTTATGCTAACCAACTCAGAACCGTAGGCAGCTGCCATAGATGAGGTAAAATTATGTACCAGTTGAGGAAGAATGACGTCCAAGTTGAGTGGAAGTAACAGCATTGTGGCGAAGGCCATGCGAAACTACTAATTACACTGGCTCTGTGAATACGTCGTAAGGGACAAGGCTTGAATTTGGGTAAAAAAATTACATGCACAGTGCGCATCTAAATTTTGCACATACACAGCAATTTGCCTATATGCACAAAAAATACCACTAGTTTTTTTAAAAATCCATCTATCCTGAAATATGTAAACTTTACGAGTTTGGGCTCTGCTAATACCAGGCAAGCCGCATAGGTATGACTGATGTTGTTGTTGCGGGATTCGTGTATGTTTCTGCAGCATTGTCTGATCAACTCTACGGATTTAACTGCAGCCTGACTGTCACTTCCCACTTCCTCAGCAAGGTCATTGTTTTTAGTGTGTTTATTTGCCAATCGGCTGCAGAAAAAAAAGCTTGAATGTTGCTCTGTGTTCACTTTGTTTTGTACAGTTTGGAAATGTCAAACACGAGGTGAAAGCAGACTAAGAAATAGTGTGGAGCATCTGATGCAGGAGATGCCTGAGGTAAAAATATCCACGGTGGTAATTCAAAGCACAGCTTGTAGAATAGCAGGCTCTGTATGAATAACATTTACCCTACTGTACTATTTTACCCTCGTCGAATGGAGGACATTTTCTGACAATTTTTTCCAGATGATTGTAAGTCCGCCGTAAGTTATAGTCGGCATGATCGATGGTCCATTTTTCGACATTTTTTTTGCAAATGTAGCTGACAATCGAAATTTACTTCATACATGCACTGTGAAAACAATTGCCACGGCAAAAAATTAGCTGACCTAACCTCGCTGACGACCACATATACCACTGCATTTTTCAAAATCAAATTTGCTCATATCACTCGGCTGTAAATTTGTGATTAAATTTTAATTCTTTTTGTTGCATTTGAACAGTTACCTACATGTATGCGAGTGGTGTTAATACAAGTTCCAGTTGGCCATTGAACATGGTGTCCACTGAACAGCATCCATTGTTCATTTATTGTATATACAGAAAAAAATAAACCTTACAGGGGTAGAAATATTCAAAATCAGCTCAGGACATTTGTCCTGCTGGTCAAAAAAGTTGCCGGACATTTTCATCTTTGTCAGGACAAAAGTCACTGTCAGATAAACTGATGTTGTTTTGCTTCATTGAACTATTTCTGAGATTTGCTGAACAAGTCACAAATGAATTTCTTAAGCAACCTTTGCCTTTTACTTTCGTTTATCTCTCACATATTAATGTCTAGAGCTGTAATCATACCATGCCATGGTCAATTTTTCTTAAAATCGTCCTTAGAATTTCATGTCACTGCCACGCTAGATGGCGGTGATGCAGGCAGAGCTTTTGGGGCTTTGTCTGTACTATTGGGCAGTATTTCCGATCTTTCCAATTCCCCTTGGTCACAGACTTTTTTTTATGTAAAGTCAAAGTTTTACAGGCCCGCCATTTTGTCGACCGAACATGAGGTTTCCCTTCAATGTACACCTCATTCCGTTTGACCGACCCGCTTCACCCGACAGCCTATAAATACTTTCAATTGCCTGACAAACAGTCGAGATGTAAAGTGCTCATAGACACATGGTAAATGTAGAAGGATGACGTCGATAATTCAGACCAATCAAAATGTAGGTCACGAGGAATGCCCTTTCAACATTCCATTCCATACAACAACAACATCAAGCATGGCGAGTTGACTTTCGTTGAAATTTGCACACGAATTCGGGGAATAAAACTAAGATGAAGCAGTTGCCGTTATAAGCGATCTCATAGCAGCTTTTGTATTTTCTAAAGATTCAGGGCTGATAAACTGCATCGGACAATTGTCCGAGGGACAAATCAATTTTACCGAACAGTACTTTTTTTTGCCTGACATGTCCGACAAATCAATGTATATTTCGTTCCCTGCATTCAAAGTTATTCATGTTTGACATGTATTGTTTTATTGTATCTACTTAAAGAATGAACATTTTAAAACATCATTCAGCCTCTGGAAATGTGACAAAGAAAATAATTTTCTTGATGAACTAAGGTCCAATTATGTGATCAGCGGCGTTTCACTTTTTTATAACATCAGTTCCAACAATCCATTTGTCGATCAAATTTGACGTACAACCATGTTGTTGATTTGGGCGATGTTTTGCATAGAAATCTCGACAAACAGAACAAAAAATCTTGTTCACAGTGACACCCTCCTCTGCTACTTCTGGTTTGATGCTCGAAAGTCCCCATTTTTCAACGGTTGTCGCCTTAACCATTGCCAATAGAAACAGTTAACTATCACGGTGCGTCGTCACGATATAGCCGAAATATTGTTCAAAGCGAAGTTAAATTCTATTCACTCACGGTGCGGCCATTTTTCGCAAAGCACGCCGTGTAGTGATATTCTCCACGCATTCGGGTTGGCTGCGAGTTTATCGCTTAGAACATTAAGGTTATGGATGCAGTTGCCGAAAACATCCGTGTATAGCAGATTCAATATAATGATCTTGTGAAATCTCGTGAACTTTCCTAGCGAAATCGTGTTCAGTAAACACCCAAGTGACGGAGAATACATGCTTGACGGTTCAAGGTATACAAAACAACAACAACACGCGACGGCAAAAATACTGCCGACCAAAAATAGAGATATGTCGGCAATTACGACGGCTTTTGCTGAATGCCGTCGCTAATTACGAGGGCTGCATTTGCGCACGTGTGCAATGCTGATTTCGAGCCTTGAATATAGTGGCACCCTACAGCCACTGACTCTGCAAAAAGTAACACATCTTAAATTATCACATCAAATCAATAGATTCCAGTGGTGTTAAACTTGCCCACTTGCTGAGGTAACCAAAATCTACTGGGGCAAATGAAAATAAGTTTGTACTTGCCCGACATTGCAAGTGGATTCGGTTTCAGTCAAATCATTGCAATGTCCAATCTTTTACTATAAACTCTGACATGGTGCCGTGGAATGATGGAGAAATATCTTTATAATTGTGCATTTGATCCAATTATCTATCTCCATATCACAATATTTGCCTTAGAGAGGAAACCTATGACATAGCAAAGTGGGAAAGAGGATTTGAAGATACATGTACTGAAATTGGATAATATTGTCACAATTGAGGCTCGTTGATATTATGGTCATCATGTTAAGGGCAACTGCATCTGATTCAGGGCAACCAGTTTGAACTTTAGCTTGCCCTGATGGCAACGACCATAAAAAGTTAAGTTACACCACTGAATTACCTGGAACACATTTATACAGTGCAAATTCCTGAATAAAAATTACATTGAGGAGACTTCAAGGATCATAAGTTCAATTCGTCACCGCAAATTTGTTCAGGTGTCCGGACACTGTCCTGTCTGATGCGACAGGGTGGGCAGTTTTTCTACCCGTCACCGAGGATAGGTACATTTGCTTTAACATTTCAACCTCTGGTCACAGGGGTCAGGTGCTGATGTCAGACAGCCTGTAGGTGTCACTCGGTGCCTCAGCCAATCAGAAGCCGTTCAGTTGGATATGGCAGCTTAAATGAAGGTCAGACTGTCTCATGCATATGACGTGTGTGCAAAATCTCTCTTGAGGAACAAGCCGGGAGAGTGCTGGAGAATGAGACTGATCATTCTTCGTAAAACAGAGAAACTGTATTGTGCCACATTTCAACGACATTCATTTTAGTTCTTGTGGTTATATATTGTAGCGAGACTGTGTCACGAAAAGACAATTTACAGGTGATGAAAGTTGTGAGCATTTAACGTAGCATTGTACAAGCATTTCAATGGAGCATCTAATCTGTCATATTGAATCTCAGATCAGCGCTAATCAGTGCACTCCAGGCCTCGATATAGTAGGCGATCGAACTGGGGTTACGATGTGGCTTATCAATGTGGGGGTTTTGTCTGGTGGGGGTTTTTGTCAGTGGGGTTTTTATCAGTGCCAGGGGGTTTGTCTGGTGGGGGTTTTTGTTAGTGGGGTTTTTATCAGTGCCAGGGGGTTTGTCTGGTGGGGGTTTTTGTCAGTGGGGTTTTTATCAGTGCCAGGGGGTTTGTCTGGTGGGGGTTTTTGTCAGTGGGGTTTTTATCAGTGCCAGGGGGTTTGTCTGGTGGGGGTTTTTGTCAGTGGGGTTTTTATCAGTGCCAGGGGGTTTGTTTTGTGAGGGTTTTGTCTGCATCTCAGTAATCTAGATTGAAGGGGTGAATCCAAATACAGCCTATAGCTAGTCCTTCAGCTGAGATTTTTTAGCTTAATAATTTTGTTGACAATTTTCACAACCATATATTTTGCAACAACAACAACAGTATCACATTAGTTGATAAAGTAAGATTTTTGCAATTTCATATTTTTGACATGTGTACAAGTTTCTGAATTTTGTCTTGACCCAAATTTCCACGTCATGATGACTGTTGTTGTTGATCGACGTTGGATAATTTTTGGAATGGGGAAAGTCCAGTTTACGAGTTGGAACTTGGCCTGGGAGATCCACCCCCCTGAACTCAGCAATGGACTCTCCTGTGCACTGAAAACTCAAGTCATCCGTATCATTTTGACGTAAAGATGCTATGGATATGATCTGTTCTTAAATCTTTCCAAGCTTACCCAAAAACTGTCCGCAAATGTCGTCATTTTGGTCTAGATCATCTGCGGAACCCAACATCAGGAGCAAGATGGCGAATGATTATTTTGGATATTCTACGCATGCGCGTCTTATCGTTGACTTCCGTTTTTCAGCTTCCCGGTTCCTTTTGACCCAGTTTTACCTGAGCTGTCACACGTGGTTGGATTTGTTAGCCGTTCTTGTGCTAAGCGGGCAACTTCAAACAGGTTTCAGTGATCAATGTTGTGCTGTTGAGCCAACAATGCACCAACTGTTACTGACATCAGATTAGTCCAATACAATGGGAATAGAATAGAATAGAATAGAATAGTTTATCGCCAATCACGGGCCCATAGAGAGCATACATTCAATCATACCATCAATCTAACGGCATGCTAGATTGGTCTAAATCATGCTATTTCAACACTTGTTTCAGTACTCGGTATACCCTATTGTTAGCATGCATCATTACATGTAAACTATTCATGAA
This sequence comes from Hanleya hanleyi, assembly GCA_036873755.1. NCBI lineage: Eukaryota > Metazoa > Mollusca > Polyplacophora > Lepidopleurida > Hanleyidae > Hanleya > Hanleya hanleyi. The sequence continues at coordinate 3,765 of JAVTVY010026372.1, read as the reverse complement.
TTCATTCTCAATACCATAAGAACATTCTGAGATGTCTCTTGACTATATTCAGTTGTGTTATTACATGTATTTTATTATTTGTGATTGTACGGTACCTGTCCTGAATGGGCTTAATATGACAAACAATAAATTGAATGGAATTGAATTACCCCTCCCCCATACATGATTTTATGATTGTGCATCTTCATCGCCACAAAGTCGGCATCCGCTGGGGGTGCAGCCTATCATGCTATCGGAGATGGCTCAATTCCCATCTCCTACCGACAGCTGCATCCCCATCAGGGAGGCGAAAAAGCCCACTCCGATGGGCCAAACCGCCGGGTTGAGTGGGAAATGACCACGTCCAGCTCCCTACCCAACGACCAGCACAACGGGGTGGGAATGGCAATAGAGACCATGAGTTCAATTACAAACAAGAATGATTAAAGTCCAATTTTCCGAACTGGGCTGGGGAGAGCACAGGACCATACAATGCTGATTATTCAATGTTGTTCTCAATAAAACAAATTATGCTGATTAATCGATGTTGTTGTTATCGGCTTTACCTAGCTCCGGTGGGGCCTTCTTCTTTACTACGTCAGTTCTCACGAAGTATAGAAGAAAGCCCCACCGGAGCTAGGCCTTACCTTACGCTACCATGTACTGTATAAATGTAAAGAAAAGGATGTATAGAAATGCACTTCAGACAGATTCTGAAAATAGGACAATGAAAGCTCTAAACCCAGATTTTTTCACTCCTCTTCGTTGTTCATTTTGCAAAACATTCGGCAAGCCTTCTGCCTCTCAACTAACGAAGGTCACATGGTTTCGTTCGTTCCTACTACGCCTTAAGTTGAATTACAGCTGACCAAGGTCAACAGGTGATGCGACTTCCTCATATGTCAATTCTGCTGGTTTGTGGAAAAAGTTTTCTGTTTAAAAATGGCAGATGAGAGGCACAACTGATAGTTAAGTCTCCTCCAATACGTACCATTAGTTGCAGAAGTAATTGATTTTTTACAATCTATTGGCAGCTATGCAGAAAGGAAATACTGAACAACTAAGATGAGTGAACAAATCAAAGTTAGATACAGGGTCTCACAGCGTCCTTAAAAAGGACACAACTATAAAATCAAATGACCATTTTTTCACAAAATCAAATGACTTTATTTTAGAAAACTCATAGATTAAAGTGAATATCAGGAGCAAAAGGCACAGTAGTTTGTGTAAAACACTCAAAGAACACAAACAGACAATGTTTTGGCATGTTCAACACCATTTGAGTGATATTAGCCATTTTGAAAAATTAGTTTTTTCAAATAACGACAAAGCTATTTTCAAACAAGGACTTTGGCGAAAATCCTGCGTCTAACCCTGCAAATTTGGGTTTAGAGCTTTCATTTTCCTTTTTTTAGAATCTGTCTAATTTAGTACATTTCTATCATTCTCTTTACATATATAGGTATAGTATATGATAGTGTGAGGTAACAACAACATTGATTAATCACTATTGTTTTATTGAGAACAACATTGACTAATCAAGTGAGACATGGTCCTGTGGGTTAGAGATGGATGGATGGATTTACTTGGGCACTCCATCATGATGGTACGATGGGCACTGGAGTTGGGGAATATTTGACCAGTGACAATCCTACACGTACATCACATATCAAGGTGCGAAATAGCCCTTTGCCCGGTTGCCCGGGGCAAACTAAATTTCCTTTGGGCAACCAAATTCAGTCCAAATTCCAATGCATTTGGATGTGTGTTGGTTGCCTGTGCTTGCTGATGGGCAACTAGAATTTGTTTGTCTATTTCATACCCTGCATATTTATCAATGAATCATTCCACTTCACAGTCAGCCCAATTTTAACAAGATCCATCTAATTCTTCACCTATTACAGGGTTACCAGCTGCGCTTTAGTTTCATTTGTTTTCATGAAACCACAACTAACCCCGTTTTCTGTTCAGGGTAAGATAGATGTGAAAAGCTCTACCAAGAGATGAAGAAATAATGAAACTGATCTTGTCAAAATAGGGCTGACAGACCATGAATATTTTAGAATCTAGTTGAAGCATCATAACACCTAAGTAAAAGATTTGACCACAGAAAAATATTTGAACATAGAAAAATTTATTTTGCCCAATTTAGATTAACCCCTAAAAGAAGGTGGATTTTTATTATTGTAAAGACCATTGTTTAGTATTTGAAATATTTCATGCTCTTGGGCATGGAGAGTTATCCCCCCTGATTGTGACTCAGATTATCTTCCTTGGTACAAATTTCAGATGAAATCACATAAACTGGGGAACATGTGATCACATTGGTTACTGTGCCAGTAATTACTGTGACATGGGAACAGATGGTTGCTGTGCTATCAATTAGTTCAGTAATTTCCTTACATGTTACATTTTGCATGTGAAATATGTGACAGTATTATTTTGTTTATTTTGAATGTTGACTGGGAATTACCTCAAAGAATGATCAATGAAAACTTCATAAAAAAACTGTTATCCGTAAAATAGCCTTGTGTTAATGACATTTCCATTTTTTCCCCAGGATGTTTGGTGGCTACCGGACAACATGGAAATTTGAAGTAGGAGCTAGAAATCATCCCAAATGGGACATTCCCAAAACTGGTAAGTTAATAGCCTCGGTTTCAATTGTATGATTCTACCCTGTATTATGTTAGACCGTTCATAGAAATACACATTTCTCCACCAAACTTTACTTCGAGATTTCTGATAAGTTGATAGAGATTTGTGTATATGCTAATATATACATGTAGAAGTCCTTCCTATCAGAAGTGCAAAAATGGACAATTTTATTTCCTGATTTGCAGGGGGATTTATTAGAAATGTCATGTGCTTATTTTCGTGGAAATTGGTGTATTTGCTAATAGATAGAAGTCCTATCTATCAGGAGTGCAAATGGGAACAAGTTAACAGATACTATACTCCACTTCATTGGCAAAAATCGACAATTTTAAGGTCATAAGGTTTTGCCGTAATATTTCCAATGAATATCTGATATTGGGCTTGAGAATTTTCTCCCCCGATTGTGACTCCAGATTATCTCCCTTTGTGCACCTGTCTCAAACCTGTCGCAAACCACCTTTCTTAACAATATTCATCAATTATGATTTGCAAGCCTGAAAATAAGACAAAGGTCATTAACCTATCACCCCCATTAGAGGATATGGTTCAGACCATAAGCTTTTAACCCAGGATATCCATACAGGAAGCCGAAGAGGGGCTATCTCATTCTGATTTGCAGGCGGGGTTATCAGAAATGTCAGGTGCTTAATTTCAGGCTTGAAGTTGGCATGACTCTGTGAAGCCAAAATGAAATGAATCTTGCCAAAATAGGGCTGACTATGAATATTTCAGAATTTAGTTGCAGCGTCTTATAAGACGCCAGTACAAGATTTGATCACAGGAAAAGATATATTTCTTGCTCTGTAAAACTTACCTTCACATACCTTATTGCTATCGTGTTCCTACGTGATTGCCCCATTGTAAAACCTTACCACAGAACCAAAAGAAATAGTCCCTGCAATGCCCAATGCCCATGCGCGAGTACCCAGAGTCCTCTCTGTCTGACCACGTCACTTCCTTCTTTCCTCTACAATCGTAGCAGTCAGACGTAGTTCCATTGTGCTCCCGTAAAAGTTTCAAGATCTACATCTGTAATACCACGATATTCCTTACTCGTTACCTTGGATTACCTACGGAGATTTCCTGGGATATTACCTTGAGAGAGAAGTGGAATATTACCAAATTCCT
>JAVTVY010026371.1:0-11642 GCA_036873755.1 Hanleya hanleyi | reverse complement strand
CGTATTTCCAAAAACACGCACAGTCGACGTTCAACCGTCAACATGTCTTATACTTGCTCTGAGTGCGAACGCACGTTCACCAGACATTACGATATGATGCGATACCAGAAAAATATACATGGGATTGAAGACTCCGAGGAGTCCGTTGAGGCGGATGCTGATACAGAGACTGCTGAGAGTGTATCGACTGATACCGAAACAGAGATTGCTGAGAGTCTATCTAGTGGTACGGAGAGCTTGACCTCAGATAGTCAGCCTACGTCCGTGGAAAGTGAGGCAGAACCTACCTTCTGGGATCGTATTGTGACAGCAGCTATCAATACTTATGCTGCAGCGATCGAGGACGCCGGAGAGGATAATTTACAACAGACGTACACCCAAATGCGCCCCCGCATCAGGAAAACAGCCATGGCGATCTATGAACAGTATACCTTACTACCGCTTGAAATGAAAGGCGACCCCACGCACAGGTCCATCACGAAGACCAAGCGTCACTTGGAAGAGGCTATGGGGCTACCACCCACCGAGGCCCTGGAAAATGCGATCAGAATGCACAAACAACTGTTTCAGGACATGCTGCCCGAAGAATATCCAGGCCTGGCCGACGACGCTTAGGTCACACCGAGCAAAGATGGAACTTTCTGAAATGGAGACTTCTGATTGGACAAGAATCTAACGGACAGGAACGAATAGGACAGATGCAAATGGTGGCCTTTGATTGGACAAGAGTCTTTTTGAGTTGTAAACATACCCAACGCGGTTCCCCCAGCGTGGGTATGATGTAACATTGGGGAAAATAAACTATATGAAAAAAACTTGTTGTTGTTGTTGTTCTCTCAAGTGTCATCCTTGTTGTTGTTGTTGTTCTCTCTCCGGTCTATATCATGGCGTCAAGGCGTTATGTTAGAGAGTTAAGGCGTAACTACGATTGGCCCCGATAAGCCCGGGAACCGATATGCTAAGGGGAACATTGGTACTCTTCTGTGTTCGGAGGTAGTTTTAGTGAAAAGAACGACACACTAGCCCAGGCGGATGTTCCCTCACGACAGCTTCACACTGATACCTCATACGACACCATAGGATCATTAGGGGCTCACCTAAACCCTAAAACGTCTATTTCCACACCCTTTTCCCAGAATTCCCTGTCTGCGCATGCGCAGAATGTGGACAACGGCCGTAACCCTAGTCCAATCGGATGCCCCCTCACATAGGCTTCACATTGATACCTCACTCAACTCCATCGGCTCATTAGGGGCTCACCTACATCCCAAAACGTCTATTTCCATACCCTTGGTCTATTGCACATGCACAGAATGACGATATTCCAAACCCACATCCACCCAGTGGGATGCCCCCTCACATAGGCTTCACATTGATACCTCACTCGACCCCATCGGTCCATTAGTGGCTGCCCTAGACCCCAAAACGGCTATTTCCATGCCCTTGGTCTACCGCGCATGCGCAGAATGACCATATTCCAAACCCACACCCATCCAGTGGGATGCCCCCTCACATAGGCTTCACATTGATACTTCACTCGACTCCATCGGAAGACTAGGTGCTCCCCTAGACCCCAAAACGTCTATTTCCATGCCCTTGGTCTACCACGCATGCGCAGAGTGACGATATTTCAACCCCGCACTCATTCCATCAGATGCCCCTCACATAGGCTTCACATTGATACCTCACTCGATCCAATCGGCCCACTAGTGACTCCCCTAGATCCCAAAACGTCTATTTCCATACACTTTGTCTATTGCGCATGCGCAGAATGACGATATTCCTACCCCACATCCATCCCATCGGTTGCCCCCTCACATAGGCTTCACAATGATACCTCACTCGACCCCATCGGACCATTAGTGGCCCACCTAGATCCCAAAACGTCCACCCCGTATGGACCTATACACCCATAGCCATGCAGTATAGGCCTATGGGCCTACCCAGGCCTCGGTGACTTTTTCCAAAAAAATCACCGTTTCGCTCCGGGACCCTTCCCGTCGTGTTCTAAATGACGAGACGTGAAAAACAAATCCAAACAGCCCATATCACAATGAACGTGTGTGAATTTCTCAGGTTGCCCATTAGGGACCCCCCCTCGATCCCAAAACGTCTATTTCCACTAGGCGGGATATAGCCAGTATGGGCCTATATACAGACCTCGGTGACTTTTCCCAAAAATTTCACCGATTCATTCCGGGACCCTTCCCATTGTCATTTTCTTGGCGAGAAGAGAAAAACGCGAACCCACAAGCCATAGTAAAGCCCACGAAAAAAATTGACCATCCCCATACCCCATACAGACATTTTCCCTTATATTGTATAATACAGACCCCTATTGTAGGGGTAAAGTCCGTATTCCGCTTTTTATAGTTTCGGGAAAAAATCCTAATTTTACATACACCCACCCCATTGACTTGATAGGCAGGCCAGATAAGCCCGAAGACCGATATTAGGCCGTTTGGCTAGAGTTGATAGGGGTTTTTCCCTATTTTAGGGGTAAAGTCCGTATTCCGCTTTTTATATTTTCGGGGAAAAATCCTAATTTTACATGCACCACCCCATTGACTTGATAAGCAGGCCCCTATAAGACCGGGGACCGATATTAGTCCTTTTGGCTAGAGTTGATAGGGGTTTTCCCCTATTTTAGGGGTAAAGTCCGTGTTCCGCTTTTTATATTTTCGTGAAAAAATCCTAATTTTACATGTACCCATGTTCAGGCGGATGCGCCCTCACATAGGCTTCAGATTGATACCTCATACAAATCCATCGGCCCATTAGGGACCCCCCTCGATCCCAAAACGTCTATTTCCAATAGGCGGGATCCATACAAGGTCCAGTTTTCGACACTAGATGACCGCATCCCGACAAAATGGCCAGTTTTCGACACCGGACGTGCCGCCATCTTGAACCAGAAGGCAGATGCCGCCATCTTGGATATGTCCCATAATGCACCGGGTCAAAATACTCGCTTCTGATTGGCTAAGGGCATTACTCCACCCATGGAACTCTCCTGTATTCGGAGGTATTTTTTGGTCACAAGACTGGTGGCGCCCTCTGGCGGCTATGTTTATCCTTTTACACTGCAAAAATTGGAACTTTCCTGTATTCGGAGGTATTTTTTGGTCACAAGACTGGTGGCGCCCTCTGGCGGCTATCTTCGGAAAAATTGTTCAAACAGAGTTATCTGCCCTTAAATAAGGTAGAATCGGTGTTTTATATACTACTCATGTATCTAATAATGGTTAGTTTATTGCAAAACGTTGCATGTGTTTTGAGTTTGTTTGAAGGATGAACTTGACGAGGCTGTAGCAGTCTGGAATGCACACATCATCAGGCCATCGCGAATTGCTAATGTATCCAGTGGGCGACCAGTAGAAATGTATCACATACCCTACCTGTGGGGTTATGAGGATCAGCTAGCTCATGCCTGTTTGTGAAGCAGACTTGACTGTTTGTGTTAAGGTAGGTCGGTTCCGTTTAGCGATTCCTTGTGACCGAGATGTGTATGGCATTTGCCTGGATATCATACGACAAGAAAATCTGCACCTTCCACAGAATGTCTTGGATGCAAGGGTTTTCTATTTGCGGTTGCGCCAAAGAATTTCGGAACTACTGTAGTCCTTGAGTTGAACAAATAACTTCAGAACATGCATTTAGACAAAATAATTCTCAATGTTCACGAATATTGTACTCTGGTTAAGAAATCAGTGAGAGCAAGTTAGGCAACGGAGTCGATTGCGACTAAGTGTATACAATGTGATGTGATACGTGCCAGTGTGGTAGAATCAAGTACAATGTACTTGTCCGGAAATGTTAAACGCTCGAATATCAAAACAGTTTCGCTCGTTTTTGTAAAACGTGTGTCAACCGTATATGTTAAAGGTCTAACGGGAAATGCAAACGACAACTGTTGATGTAACACGAAAATGTAAAAATGGCCGGAAAATGCAAAACTCTCGGGAAATGTCTCAGTATAGAGGGATGGTTGGTTGATTGAACTTCCAGCTACCAGTGCATAACCTGATGATATTATTTCCCAGAGAACTCTCCTGCCTGGCAGGGGAAATGAGGAGACTGACGCCATAAGGGCACTAAATTTTAATTATCTATGGACTGAGAGTTTCATATTTCCAGGCGATTTTTACATTTTTGGCTGCACCGACGGTCGTCTTTTTACATTAACAGTGAGACCTTTTACATTTATCGTTTGCTGAAGTTTTTTTCATAATCGGACCGTTTACAACAGGTTGCACATATATAACTGACGTGCTGTATAAAACGTGAATATCCCGAGTATTTCAGCGCGCTTGATTTAAATACAAAGATATCGTGACCCAGTCATCTTCAACATGATGTCACGTGGATTTGTCATCACCTAGAGTTTTAAAGTAAGGAAATCGTTGGCCTGCAAAGGAGCACAATTTTAATAGGGATAACCGGTGACGCCATTATTGTCTAAAAGTCTCGTTTTCGTGCAATAACTTTGAAATTTTCCATCAGAAATTCTCGCATTACTCTACGAATTTTGCATACTTTTTTTCATGAGAACCGTGAACAGATAATTCGTTCTTTCGGGCGTGTTGTGCGCCGTCATTATTATGCAAATTATACACAGATAATCCAATTTTATTTGTCAATAACTTTGATTTTTTTTTACAAAAATGACGTGGCAGGTTCTCCCTAACCTGTCTGAAAGCTTGCAGTGCTGCCTGTCCAATTATCCAACTGAATCATCCAAATCCTTAATAAAATATATGAATATGATTAATTTAAACTTAAGACATGTTTTTCATCATCGTTTATTCTCTTTTAAAAATAATTGAAAAGGAAATTAATATGACATTGACGAACGAAGCATTAGCCGCAGCAACTGCATAATACATGTATCATATAATAACAGTTAGCTTTATTCTACACACTCCCATCTTCATTTTATCAAGCGAATTTCTACGTTCCCACTTCGAACTTCCCTGGATATATCTGCCCCCCCCCCCCCACCCCCCACCTTCAATGTTCAAAGAACTTACAGAGTGAGTGAGTGAGTGAATAGAATTTAACGTCGCTTTCAACAGCCAGCTATATCACGACGAACCAACTAAGCACCACCCAGCCTAGTTGTGTTCCTGCTACTTCAAAGGAGAAATATTTCAAGCAGCATGGAACCATCCACCCTTCATCCATCCTATAAAACACCGAGGACAGCTCACAAGACACAGACAGGACGCTTACATGGTGCAATAGAGACAAGTGATATTACAGTGCTAGACATAACAGTATCAAGTTCCTCAGCAGAATGCATTGAAGCAACAGGAACCTGAACCCACCCAACCACCCACCAAAGAACTTACAAATAGACACGAGACGTTACTGACCTCGAACACATTTGAAATCCGAAATGGGTCGCACAAGAGGGTTATTGATTGGCTGAACTATATAGTGGGCTAATACAAACACCATATTAGGAAGAATGACGCCGCTACTCGAGGATGATGTCACTCTACTCACAAGTGTGAAGGTAATAATTGGTTCGTCTCTCGTTCATAGGGGAAATCAACACCTCGTATTTTGAACACTGAAGGGGGTCAGATAAATCAAGGCAGGTTCGAAGTGGGAACGTAGAAATTGGCTGGATAAAAGGAAGATGACACACTCCATACGCTGCCCTGATGTACAAGGCTACTGAAGCTTGAAACAACCGGGGAGCAGTGAGAGTCGCAAATGAGAAAACTTTTTCTCAACCAATCATATTTTGAGAAGCGTGTTAATTGGCTGACCATGAAAACAAAGATGACTACCACCATGGAATGCGAGCAGAAGACACAACAGACCGACTTACATCAAACATGTAGTTCTTTCAGAAAAGAGTCGAAGAACGATCTTTACGGATACATTCAGATTGTTGATTGGCTAGCAGAGGCATCATCGGTATAACATAATTTTCACATGATCACCAGATGGCGCTGTTTCAATATCGACATTCCGTAGTCTTAAACTTCAAGGCAGCGTATGATGTATGCAGAATAGCTGGCTTGATGTTATGAAATTGTAGCCCCAGCTCACAGATGAATAGACTGCTTTGGTAGGGTCTGTCTTGTTACGATGTTACGGTCATCACTCTTCGGATCTGAGATGCTCTTACAGTCTTCTATTTTGTCTTTCTTTCAAAAGAAGACAAAGTATTATATCAGTCTGTGGTAACTCTTATTTACAAACAGAGAGTTGTCAGCAAGGAAGCAGAGAATGAATTCAGAGAAATCCAGAAAGAAGTAGGATCGAAGCAGATGACAGAAGATGGACAGAAAAGGAAAGATATAGCTCTAGGAAAGGTCTTTTACAAAAGAAAGAAGACGAGATGTATTATGCACTTCTACAGTGCCACACTTTCTCTGCTCAAACAGTATGTCTGCCTCTTTGAAACCAGCAGTCCAATGGTTCACAAGCTCCACGACAAACAGATGGAACTATTCAAAGAGTTTCTGGCCTGCTTTCTGAAACCTGAAGTCTTTAACCACATGACAGCGAAAAGCTTGAAGGACAAGACGAAACTAAACATCGGGGACAAGAAGAACCTTATTTCATCGAGGGATATGTTCATGGGAAAGACAACATCTGCAATCATCTCGGCTTCCCATAAACAGGACAGCAGTATGACATCATTCCTACAATCTGTGCATGATGCGTTTGTGAAGTGTGCCCGATATCTCCAGAAGAAGCTACCAATGGGCAACCAGTTACTGAAGAGTCTATCAGCATTAGACCCACTCGCCAGAGGACATTCACAGACTTCCCAACTCTTGAGGAAACTCCCTGAAGTTGCCAAGAATGTTTTGTCACTGGAGGAAGAGAAGGGGTTTGATCTTGAAGTTCGTCGATTTCAGGTCGCTGATCTGCCACCTGCTCATGATGAAGACGAGAATCCCGTCAGACTGGACATCTGGTGGGCCCAAGTACAAAACATCGGTTATCTCTCTCTTTGTAAAATGGCATTCGCAGTCATGAGCTGTTTTCATGGTCCAGCTGTTGAAGGCAGCTTCAATATCATGGGGGATATTTTAGACCCAAGGAGCTGTCGTATGAATATTTCTACCTACTCCTCCATCCAGACAGTGAAATATGGCATGCGCGCAGCAGGAAAGACTGCATTGCAGTTCTTTGCTAGAAAAGATATTCTCCATGGTCCTGTCAATTCGAAGGTCTGCCGAAACATCAGGGCATCGAGGAAGAGGTACAACGAAGAGCAAGAAGAAAAGAGGAAGGCTGTTGAAGAGAAAAGGCAGAGGCTGTCGCTGAAGGCTCAGCAGCTCCAGAGCAAGAAGAAGGCTAAGGAAGCAAGGCTGAAAAAGCAGCCAGGCTTGCCCACAAGCGCCAAAATGAAAACCCGTCTGGAGGAAATGGTTGCAAAAAAAAAATCTAAGAAAAATTAGCTATTGTCACTTTCACTTATAGGGACAAAATGCTTTGAAGGCTTACTCCCTTCTGTAATGTTAGTCCAGACTGAACACATTTCCTGTAGCCATTATTGGCTGATTTGTATTTTTCATAAATAATGAATGGACCTGTGCTCTATGCTTGATATCCTTGGACATGAGAAGTGCTTGATGTTTGGACAATATTCCACTGATATGATGAGAATCAGAGTGTTTTAACTGTGCCTGTAGTAGTGGCCAGCTGCCTGCCATCAAGAATGGCTCCATACATGGAGGATATATATCAAGAACTTGGATTTTATACATGTTCTCAGTTTCATTTGGTGTTCTAGTGAGTCTTATACCTGTTTTGGGCATTACTAAGGTTTGTCTTACTTTTTATTCCCTCTTTTAAATTGTCTTAAAATGGTCTAAAATGCAAAGAGAAATGTAAACATTTTCCGGCGGCTAGGGGCCTCGGCGGCCTCCAGACCCCCGCCATCAAGAATGACTCCATACATAGAGGATATATATTAAGAACTTGGATGTTATACATGTTCTCAGTTTCACGGTTGGGTGATATTCCGGCACTGATGGTATGAAGGGACCCGCTGTACGGAGGCGGGTTGCTGCTGCTCTGCCAGATGCAGACTCGGTGGATGGTGTAGGGGTATATGACGTTGTGGGAACGCCTCACCGGGTAACAGGTGGGTCGTCAGCCGGGGATCTTCGGGGGTATGGGCTTTTAAATCTACGAACAGGTAACCGTACGGACGACTTATCGCTCCTCGAAACGCCTGCATGAAATGGTCGATATTCTGAGGATAAATTCGGCTACCAAACACACGGATTTGTGCTCTGTCGATGGGGTTGGAGACAAACACAGAGTATTGGCAGTTAAAGGCAATATCTCTGGACGCCTTCCCTTGAGGAAAGAAATTCTGAGTCTAATAGATGACAAACAGATTCCGATGATGGGACCCTTTGTCATTTTCATAATTTAGATCCGGGTCAATGGTCAAGGTCACTGTGACTCTAGAATCAAGGTCAAAGGTCAGTGTGACCTAAAAATCTGGAAATCATTAAAAATTGTTAATTTTTTGTGAGTAGATTCAATAGGGAGAAATGAAGTGTCGCATACCAAAAATTAGGTCCAGGTCAAAGGTCACTGTGACCCAAAATCAGGAAATTATCAAAAATAACCTTTTTTTGTTTCAGTAGATACATTAGGGAGACATGATGTGTCACATACCAAAATGTAGGTCAAGGTCAAAGGTCAAGGTCACCTTGACCCCAATTCATAAAAATCATGATTTTTTGTGTCCACTGAGAAATTACAGAGAGACGGTTTGTCGTATACCAAAATTTAGGTCAATAGTCAAGGTCACTGTGACTCCAGAATCAAGAAAATTACTTATTTTGTGTCAGTAGATACCTTAGATGGACATGTGGCAATTAGCAAAATGTAGGTCAAGATCGAACGTCAAGGTCACTCTGACCGCCAAAATCATTGAATTCATAAAAATCATGATTTCACGGTCCATTGATACATTGAGGGAAGACGATGTGTCATGTACCAAAATTTAGGTCAAGGTCAAAGGTCAAGATCACTGTGACCCCAAAATCAGGAAATCATTAAAAAATTAAAAAAATTCTGCCAGTAGATACATCAGGGACATGTGTTATACATACCAATGTGGGTCAAGGTCACTGTGACCCCAAAATCAAGAAATTATTAAAAGTCACATTTTCATATGGCTGTCGAAGACGAGGTCGTGTAATGCGATGTTGCGTTCTGTCCATTCATCTATTAACATTTATTGTCCATGCGATATCTCTAGTTTCAAGGTATGGATTGGTACCAAAATTTGAGTATACCTTAACTCGCATGGCAAAGAGGAGCCATACAATTTGAGATCAAATTGTCAAAGGTCAAGGTCATAGTCCCCCAAAACTGAATCAAGTTTAGCTGACTATGTGTTAGATTGGAATTTTCAGAGTTCTCTCCCCTACATGCATATGGCATTTGTCCTGTGGAGTTGAATCCGATGTTTGAAACAGCTACATTTAGTTAAACTGTTGTGGAATAAAACCATACATTTACTAATTTAACGGGGAGAGCGGTCCTTTATGAACTTCATATCTGTTTATTAACTCAAGAACAAAGGTTTACTTCATCACTTTCTTCTTCCTTCATGAAAAAATTCTCTCGTCTGAAAGGAATCCATTTGCAGGAAGACTACTATTTTTTTGTGTTTGATTATTGTCGATTTCAGTGTGGGATATGTGAGCTCTTGGCTCTTGCTTCAAGGTCAACTAGTTACCAAGAGTTAAGCTCATTTTAGTTTATCAATCAATTTAAGATGTGATATATGTTACATTCTCAGAAGCACAAAATTGTAGACCTTTCTCTGTATTGCTAACTACCAATTGGAATGAGGCTATTAAAAAACCTTGAAATTTAGGCCAATGTAATTCCAGATATACGGGCGTATATTGAAGCCCCTTGGGCTCTTGTTAACTCTTGTCCCAGTCCTGTGATCTATTTGAAGTCAATTTTGTGTTGTCTCGGAAAGGTGCGAAAATAAAGCCCTGGCATTTCCATCCAGTGAAATATGATATATGATCTCACTAATTTGGCTGCCCAACCCTAAATGGACAATGGTCGATATTTTATCTGCAAATAACTGCTGTCATTTTCCCCATCCTAATAAAATGAAAACAGTGTATTTTCAAGAGAACTCTTGAACAATAACTGGAAAATCAGCGAAGATCTTCTTGCTGTAAATTGTGCTATTCTGTGCCCAATGTGCATGTATCTGGTCAAAATCCCTGACAGAAATAATTGCAGATTAGTAATCCTAGGCTGAAATTATTTCACCCAGGCAGTACAAAAATGTAACCAATACCGGTATTTAAAAGGTAAGAAAATGTGTGTCCTGCTGAGACAAATTTCTCTAAGAGTGGTCAAGTGTCAACAAACTGATAGCTCAAGACCCTGTTGGCTGGCTGGCTGGCTAACAGATATCCAGTCACTCCATACCCCATTACGGCCAACTAGATACTAATCAGTGGATATGACCTATAGGTCAAGTATCTGTTTACTCAAAGCCCACACTCATATCTCAGGATACTGCCCTCTTACAAATTATGTTTATGCCCTCATATCCCCTCTTTGAATCATCATGGCATATGTTTAATACTGTTTCACCTGTATTGTAGGCCTATATGAAGTATAATTATGGTCTAATGCAGTCAGAGATATAGAAACTGGTGTAAAATATAAATGCAGCACATTTTGATATATGATCTATCTATGTATGAACTGAGTTCAATCAGTGGAATACATCTGATTTTATGGAATAGCCATGACAAATAATAGGAATTGGCAACTCTTTTGGAGATGCTGATTAAATAAGGAATATATCGTACATGTAGTTGCTGTATATAGGTAATTTGCTATATTTATATCAATGGGCATATTTTCTCGGCAACTGATATTAATGGTGTACGTATGAATTATTTACTCTTCTCCAAAGTTTCTAGTAGGCATGCGTTGCCTGACATTATGTACAATGTTAAATTATTTTAACACATAAGTTGTGAGTTTCTATTTTTCAAACATTTTTGAACAATTAGAATGAAAGCTGTTGGCATTTTTGCTCTGCCTTTTTAACTGGTATTTTTGGTTGAGCTAGTACTCCATTAACTTGAACAGAGGTTGATTCCTGATGACATATCATTATGATGGTCTTGACAATTTCATGCTTATATGGAGCATGAAAGACCAAATCAGTCGTTTTAGACATTTCCTCTGAATAGTAACATTGTTCAATTATTTCCCAAGTATATTTAAAAGAGCAGTCCCCCTTCAAAGCCGTAGGCTCAAGTTTGAACAGAAAATGTATGTCTGTAGATATTACATGTACTTACCATAGTGGCCTTTTCCAAGAAAGTGGAAAATTGATGAGAGTTATACATGTATGCTCACCTGTGTATGCTAATAAAGTATCAGCAATATTTTGGTAATCTAGTGTTTACTGTTTTCACATTTCCTATTATTATCTCAATGCATTTATACATCAATTGTTTGATGCTGCAGATTATGGTTGCCAGTGTCCTCTATGTCACAGTTTGCGAAAAATTATCGGGCTACCTAGTGTAATTTTTTCAATCATACAATGATACATGTACATGTGTATGCTGTTATTTCAATTGTTTAGAATTTAGATT
>JAVTVY010026370.1:0-10874 GCA_036873755.1 Hanleya hanleyi | reverse complement strand
TGAATTTGTTCTCTTCCTACTACTGGGCGATTTTCCTACTACTGGGCGATTTGGGGTATACCGCGGCCTGCGGGGGGGGGGGGAGTTCCCCCGTATATATTTTCGCTATCGCTAAGGCTAGAGAGCTAAAACTTGGGTCAAGCTCTACAAGAAAAAATACACGATGGCCGCCATGATGACGTCACTGTGACGTCATTTTCAAAAAGAGCATTTTTGGACGGTTTTGCGGTAAATATGTTGGAATTTTTAATTTTTGTTTTTTCTTCGCAAAAACTGCATGATAAATTAGTAAACAATACTCTGATATGAAATAAAATAAGTTTTGTCCACTTTTCTATAAAGAAAAGCAAAATTATTGAAGAAATATGAGGAAAACATCAATTTTTCTGGTACCCCACATGGCCGAGAGGGAGTTTAACGAATGAGGGGATGTTTTCTGACGATACTAAGACATATGGTTTCAGTAAAACGCATAGAACCGCGTTGAATCAACATGCTTAATTTTTGCGTAATTTTTGAAGAAATATGACTAAACATCACTTTTCTGGTACCCCCACATGGCCGCCATTTTGATGCTCTGCTCTGCTAATATTATTATGTGAAAAGTCAAGGAGTTTCACCTCTCAATGTTTTGTCGTTCCGGAGATAGGAGCAAAAAAACAACGGGAGGGGGGGGGGGCGGAAAGTGCCCCTCCCAAAGGTAGGGTTAAAACGCACACGTTGTAGCCAGTTGTTTTTATGTTTTCTTGTTTTGTGTGTGGGTATTTTCTTTCCAGGGTTATTAAACCTGTTATGGTCAACGCAAAAAAATACCTTGTACAAACTAATTAGCTCAGCGACACATCCAGGTTGTGTTTTTGGAGGGAATACGTGTTTTGTACATTTTGGAGGGAATTTATATGCATAAACATGCATCGTTTCCTCCGCTTAACCACTTTTCCCTCTGACAAACACGCAGTGGGGAATATGTATTTCACAAACACGTCTGGGTTTTTTTTGTCTTGCAAATATTTGGGGGAAGGGGGGACCTATTGCCCCCCATGCCTCCCTTGTCTACGTCCATGAGTTAAGAGCAACCCACCCGAACTCCAAGAACTCCAAGAACTCCAGGAACCTGAATTTTAAGTTCAATTGTCGTCAAACGTCTAGTACGATGGTGGGAATGCCGGATAATTCGAAGGGTGCAGAAGTACTAATATTCTTCAGTGAATTTTTAGAAAGAGTAGAGAGAACATATTTCTCACAATTTCTTTTTTTTCTTTTTGAGAGCTATAGGATTATTTCTCTCCGCTAAATTGAAAGCGTATAGATCTACACTACAATCTGTGGAGACGTCACAGGTTGAGTACCGGTAAGTAGTATATAAAGGCTATATTGTCGCAATGGCTCCTCACTGCGCATGCGCAGAAAAAAACGGGCGTGCGCAGGTCTGTGTGCACAGGTGTTCTGCGCAAGTGGTTGCCATGGTGACGTCACTTCCGGTTTCTATGGGGCATGTATTCCTCCGCGGTGATGCGGTCTGGCGGTGATGCGGTGGTGGGGAGAAGCTTCCGCGGACAGAATGTAGTCCCAAATACATGGGTTTTCGTGAGAATCATCTGGAATGTTCGGCAATCTTCAGGGGCCCCTAGTGTACCGATTGGGTGGAGTAAGGTGCCAAAGTGAAGCGCTCCTCCAGGGCCATCCAGTCATGTGTGTGTGCATGTAAAACTTTCTACAGAAAAAAGCGGAACACGTACTTTACCCCTAAAATAGGGGAAAACTCCTATCAACCCTATCCAAAAGGGCTAATATCGGTCCCCGGGCTTATCGGGACCTGTCTATCAGGTCATGGGTGGGTGCATGTAAAATGAGGTTTTGTCCCCGAAAATATAAAAAGCGGAACACGGACTTTACCTATACAATAGGGCCTGATTCGCACATTTGCATCTATACGGGGAAAATGCCTGTGTGGGGCATGGGGATGGTCATATGGGGGGGGGGGGGCATTTTACTATGGGTTGTTTGGTCTTGTTTTTCACGTCTCGCCACGAAAAACACGATGGTAAGGGTGCCGAAGCTAAGCGGTGAAATTTTTCGAAAAAGTCACGGAGGTCTGGATAGGCCCACAGGCCCATACTGGCTAAGGGGGAGAGGTCCATACTGGGAAATTCACACATGTTCATTGCGATATGGGTTGTTTGGTCTTACTGAGACGCATTGAGATTTCTGTCTACAGCCATATACTGCCCCACACACGGGATTACTGGGAGACGCACCGAGATTTCTCTCTGCAGCCATATACTTCCCACACACGGGATTACAGGGAGATGCACCGAGATTTCTGTCTGCTGTCATATACTGCCCCACACACGGGATTACTGGGAGACGCACCGAGATTTCTGTCTGCAGCCATATACTGCCGCACAAACAGGATTACTGGGAGACGCACCGAGATTTCTTTCTGCAGCCATATACTGCCCCTCACACGGGATTACTGGGAGACGCACCGAGATTTCTGTCTGCTGCCATATACTGCCCCACACATGGGATTACTGGGAGACGCACCGATATTTCTGTCTGCAGCAATATACTGCCCCACACACAGGATTACTGGGAGACGCACCGATATTTCTGTCTGCAGCCATATACTGCTCCACACACGGAAATACTGGGAGACGCACCAAGATTTCTGTCTGCAGCCATATACTGCCCCACACACGGCATTACTGGGAGACGCACCGAAATTTCTCTCTGCAGCCATATACTGCCCCACACACGGCATTACTGGGAGACGCACCGAGATTTCTATCTGCAGCCGTATACTGACCCACACACAGCATTACTGGGAGACGCACCGAGATTTCTCTCTGCAGCCATATACTGACCCACACGGCATTACTGGGAGACGCACCGAGATTTGTCCCTGCGGCAATACAATGCTCAACACACGGCATTACTGGGAGACGCACCGAGATTTCTGTCTGCAGCCATATACTGCCTAACATACGGCATTACTGCGAGACGCACCGAGATTTGTCTCTGCAGCAATACAATGCTCAACACACGGCATTACTGGGAGACGCACCGAGATTTCTATCTGCAGCCATATACTGGCCCACACACGGCATTACTGGGAGACGCACCGAGATTTCTCTCTGCAGCCATATACTGGCCCACACACGGCATTACTGGGAGACGCACCGAGATTTCTATCTGCAGCCATATACTGCCCCACACACGGCATTACTGGGAGACGCACCGAGATTTCTATCTGCAGCCGTATACTGACCGACACACAACATTACTGGGAGACGCACCGAGATTTCTCTCTGCAGCCATATACTGACCCACACACGGCATTACTGGGAGACGCACCGAGATTTCTCTCTGCAGCCATATACTGCCCCACACACGGCATTACTGGGAGACGCACCGATTTTTTTGTCTGCAGCAATATAAGTGTCAAAACACGGTACTACTGGGAGACGCACCGAGATTAATCTCTGCAGCAAAACAATGCTCAACACACGGTATTACTGGGAGGCGCACCGAGATTTCTCTCTGCAGCCGTATACTGACCCACACACGGCATTACTGGGAGACGCACCGAGATTTCTCTCTGCAGCCATATACTGCCCCACACACGGCATTACTGCGAGACGCACCGAGATTTCTCTCTGCAGCCATATACTGCCCCACACACGGCATTACTGCGAGACGCACCGAGATTTCTCTCTGCAGCCATATACTGACCCACACACGGCATTACTGGGAGACGCACCGAATTTTTTGGCTGCAGCAATACAAGTCTCAAAACACGGTTCTACTGGGAGACGCACCGATATATCTCTCTGCGCTCATATACTGACCCACATACGGCATTACTGCGAGACGCATCGAGATTTGTCTCTGCAGCAATACAATGCTCAACACACGGCATTACTGGGAGACGCACCGAGATTTCTGTCTGCAGCAATACAATGCTCAACACACGGCATTACTGGGAGACGCACCGAGATTTCTGTCTGCAGCCATATACTGCCCCACATACGGCATTACTGGGAGACGCACCGAGATTTGTGTCTGCAGCAATACAATGCTCAACACACGGCATTACTGGGAGACGCACAGAGATTTCTGTATGCAGCTATATACTGCCCCACATACGGCATTACTGGGAGACGTACCGAGATTTCTGTCTGCAGTCATATACTGCCCCGCACACGGCATTACTGCGAGACGCACCGAGATTTGTATGTGCAGCAATACAATGCTCAACACACGGCATTACTGGGAGACGCACCGAGATTTCTCTCTGCAGCCAAATACTGCCCCACACACGGCATTACCTCGAGACGCACCGAGATTTCTCTCTGCAGCCATATACTGACCCACACACGGCATTACTGGGAGACGCACCGAGATTTCTCTCTGCAGCCATATACTGCCCCATACACGGCATTACTGGAAGACGCACCGAGATTTTTCTCTGCAGCAATACAATGCTCAACACACGGCATTACTGGGAGACGCACCGAGATTTGTGTCTGCAGCAATACAATGCTCAACACACGGCATTACTGGGAGACATACCGAGATTTCTGTCTGCAGCCATATACTGCCCCACATACGGCATTACTGCGAGACGCACCGAGATTTGTGTCTGTAGCAATACAATGCTCAACACACGGCATTACTGGGAGGCGCGCCGGGATTTCTCTCTGCAGTCATATACTGACCCACACACGACATTACTGAGAGACGCACCGAGATTTTTGTCTGCAGCCATATACTGCCCCACACACGGCATCACTGCGAGACGCACCGAGATTTGTCTCTGCAGCAATACAATGCTCAACACACGGCATTACTGGGAGACGCACCGGGATTTCTCTCTGCAGCCATATACTGGCCCACACACGGCATTACTGCGAGACGCACCGATATTTCTCTCTGCAGCCATATACTGCCCCACACACGACATTACTGCGAGACGCACCGAGATTTGTCTCTGCAGCAATACAATGCTCAACACACGGCATTACTGCGAGACGCACCGAGATTTCTATCTGCAGTCATATACTGACCCACACACGACATTACTGAGAGACGCACCGAGATTTTTGTCTGCAGCCATATACTGCCCCACACACGGCATCACTGCGAGACGCACCGAGATTTGTCTCTGCAGCAATACAATGCTCAACACACGGCATTACTGGGAGACGCACCGATATTTCTCTCTGCAGCCGTATACTGATCCACACACGGCATTACTGGGAGACGCACCGAGATTTCTGCCTCCAGCAATACAATGCTCCATATACCACATTACTGTGAGACGCACTGAGAATTGTTTGTGCAGCAATACAATGATAAATTATTGGGAAAATAATTCGCGCTAAATACATGTCTTCTGTGCCATTTACGTGTTACGGAAATTACAATAAGCAAATAGAAAAACAACACCAGCACGCTAACTTATGGCATTTGAAAAAAATGATTCAATTTTCTGTTACAGCTGTGTAAATATTATGGTCGCAGTTTAAATAGGCGAAAAGTACCGTGCAGAGTTATGTCCCTTGATTACTGCGAGGCGCACTCCTGGGAGACGCACCGCTACTGCCAGACGCACCGGCTGCAAGCTGCAGTCATCCCTTATTCCGAAATTCATAGATATGGATACTCCATTAGTGGGGCCACCCGCAGATCACTCAGTAGGCATTACTTCTAAGCATGATGGATATGCGTCTGCTGTAAGAAAAGAAGTTGCTGAAGCAGTAACCGAGGCTATGCGTGGGGTAATGAAAGACTTTACTGGGGCGCTGAGTAGTGTTATGGGTGATGTCGTTCAACAAGTTGAAGGGTTAACTGAAGATCAAGCTTCTGATCCCCATCCTATCAGATCTACTCCGAGGGTTTCTGATCGTCATGATGATGGTAGTTCTGATGATGAGACCGGTGTGAAGGTGAACATTGTCCTGGTTAGTGGTTGTCCGTCGGACAGCCATTACTGGGACAGGTTGTCCATGGACAACATATACTGTTGTGAGTTGTCCAGGGACAACTGATACTATTATAGGTTGTCCATGGACAACCGTATCCGGGGATACGTTGTCCGACGATAGAAGTGGTTGTCCAGGTTTTATCGCGAATATAACTAAGTCGTATTAATGAGGTTGTCCCTCACCTGGGAATAGTTGTCCAGTTTCAAGACTCAGCATGTAAAGTGGCCCAATAAGACAATGATAGTATGTGTAGCCGATAAATGAATTGTTTCAACCCTACCAGGTCTGGGTGAGTTGGAGGTTGTCCCCGCCTGAGGATGGAGAAATTTCGACGCCCCATCTATTTTCGTTATATCTTGGGTAGAGAGCTGAAACTTTCCATACTATATATTTGAGTTAAACTCTATAACGGAATGATATAAACAATCCAAGACGGTCGCCATCATGACGTCACAGTGACGTCATCTTTTCGGAAGCCATTTTTCGTTTCTTTTCTTTTTTTACTATTTTCTCAATTTTTCGATATTTTATATCAGAAACTAATTCATATGATAGAGAATATTTAGTTTGGGCAAAATAAATTACTTTTATGGTCTTTTAGGCAAGAAAAATTCAAAAAATGGACGGAAATGACCGAAAGCACAATTTTGCGAGGATATTTCGTGACCGTCATTTTCCCATGATCCTTTCCACATACTATCATGCATATAGTCTGAAAATGACGGCAATAAGATTCGGGGGAAAGTCAGTAAGTTTCAGCTCTCTTATTCTCTTCGTACTCACCCGTATAAATAGTTTTAATACCTCTTAGGCTTAGGAGCTGAAAGCGCGCACACTATATATGAAACAGTCTCTTTGATTACGTCACAATGAAGTAATCAAATTCACATTCAAATTCACAAATTCGCATCTGGATGTTTCAATCAAATTTTTCCAATTTTGAGTTCATGCAACCGTGTGTGGCGATCTCATACAGAAAAAGGCAACAATTTATAAGAAATGCGGCTAAAACGGAATGTCAAACCTTATATGATCTCCATTTTCAATAGACGCATGATTGTCTCACATGGGTGTCAGTATGCCTCTCCACCCCGGCATGGTGGGGTTAACCCTACCAGGCCGGGGGGGGGGGATCAGGTCGGTTAAATTCAAAATGGCGGCCATATGTGGGTATCAGAAAATTGATGTTTTCTTAAGCCAGATTTCTTCAAAACGTTTGCTTTTCTGCAAGGAAAAGTGGGGCTAAAACGATTTGATTTACTAATTTATCATGCAGTGTTTGCGAAGAAATGAAACACAAAAATACCGTTTTTGAAATGACGTCACCGTGACGTCATCACATTGCGGGCGTTTCAGCCTCTAGCTCAAGGGGTAACAGAAAATATTTCATAATGAAAAATTCGCTAAAATGATTTAAACATACTTTCAGGGAATATGACTTCACTGTGACGCCATTAGAGAGACCATTGTTAATTTTGTTACGTTACCATGTCAAGTTTTCACCTCCTAACGGAAATGGTTACCATATCGGTATTCAGTCAGAGTGGCGAAGAGGAGAGAGGAAGGGGGCAGTATACTAAACAAGTCATCGTTAATGATTTCCTTCTAAAAGGGGGAGGAGGCGGCCTTTCTACCCCGGCAGTGATTAACACCAAATCACCAAATGCTCAAGTGACTTAGTCGTTAGGGTTAGTTAGCAGTTCTGACTTTTTAGTATGTAAAATTAATCTGGGAACAGGTAAATTCGGATTTAACACCCTCGGATTAGTCTGAAACAACCACCTTGCAATAAAAATGCAGCAACATCTATACCTACAGTGTCTTTTTCAAAATTAGAATTGTGTTAGTTTGCGTCCACCTTATTATGCAGGCCTTTGTGAATTAATTTGAGAGCGGAATATGTTGTTGTATATAAAAATTTACATCAGTTCAACAAAAACACTGTTCATTGTGATCGGAAGAAACTGGCGATTAATACGCCAAATATATTTGCAAAATAGAATTAATAAATAGGAACATTAAAATATATGTAACAAAAATATAGCATCAAAATATAATGTTTACCTGGCGTCATTACCCACCAATGATCCGTGAAAAAAGTTAGCATGGAAAATATGATAAAGTACCATAATAAAAATTAATGTGACGCGGATGGGATTCGAACCTAGAGTTTACTGGAACCCCGCCCATCCATATTACCGCGCCTCTTTCCCCTGCACCACTTGAGACAGCTGCCGAGCTACTAAAAATTTTCACCTTTATACCGTGACCTAGATTGTCTGACAATACGATGGACAGCACGTCATGGAGGACAACTAATATTGTAATAAGACAGGTTGTCCCCCATGAATAGTTGTCCGGGCGCAAATGTAATATATAATGCATTACAACATGTACAAGAGTAATATGTATCGAGTGGACAACTGATACCTGAAACTGGGTGTCCCCCTCCAGTCGGGACAACCACTGCCAGGTACAGGCTGTCCTTCGGACAACCAGTACTGCGGGACAACCATTATTACTACACCGGTGATGAATCTAGCCATTCAAGTGTGAGAAGTAGCTCAAGGGCTCTGAGGGGTCACCATTATGCAAAACTTCTTCCATTTACTGGGCAGGAAAGATGGGAAGTTTGGTATAATCGGTTTATTGATGTCGCTCGTCTTAGAAACTGGTCAACTAGGGAGAAATTAAATGAGTTACTCCCTAGATTACAGGGTAAAGCTGGCGAATTTGTGTATGGTCAGTTGTCTAGAGATGTTAGAGCTGATTTCAGTCAGTTAGTAGACGAACTTGATCATAGATTCCGTAAAGTGGAAACTTCGAAGGCATACGGTGCTAAATTTAGTAATCGTAATCAGAAGTCGGGTGAATCTGTTGAAGATTATGCCTCTCAGTTAAAACGGCTTTATGATAAAGCACATTCGAATCGTGATCGAGAAACCCGATGTGAGGACTTACTGAGACGGTTTCGTGATGATCTTACCGATGAGAAGGCACGATTCCAGGTGGAATACATTAAAGAACCGGAAACGATTGATGACGCTGTTGTTGAAGTAGTACGTTTTATGGAGGCTAAACATAGATGTTCTCAAGAGAGCAGTGGAAACAATCCAAGAAGCCGTAAAACTGCCCGCAAGGTGAAATGTGGAGATGACGATTGTGTGGATACACCTGATGACAGTGTACGGTCCAGTATACAGACTAGATCTAAGGGGGATAGATCTAACGACGTCATGACTAAATCAAAATCTGATGATTCCCCGAAGGAAAATATGACGAAACCTGCTGACGTGAACAAAATGCGTGACCGAGATACAAAGTTCAGGCAAGAGATGAATCAGTTGATGGGATCTCTGGATCAACGTATGGGAAAATTGGAGAATTCCAGTGGTAGTGGACCACCAAGACGGAATTTTCCACGTCAAACCATGTCAAAACCCTTGAATATGACTGGTCATGTTACAGGGATGACTCGTAGCCATGCAGCTTTCATTGGATGTTACCGATGTGAGGGTGACCATTTTATTCGCGACTGTATGTACCAGTTTTCAGGTCAATTACAGGTTTCCTCGAAACCGTTCATACATAGAGCTCAGATGAATCGAAGATATGAGCCAGTTTCTGTAGCGCCTGGGCATACCACTGGTGAGAAGTCTGTTGCACCAAACAGCCAGAGGTCGGTCCATTAGGCCGGGAGTCGGTCCCACGAGATGGAGGCCTATCTGGTGTGACATCTATGAAAATGACGAATCCGTATGATCAAATCACTGGTCATGAGACAATGAGACGACATAGGTCGAAGTCTGAAGGTGTTTATGTTAAGGGCACATTACAGGGTGTAATGTGATATTTTCAGTAGGCACTGGAGCGACGAAGACCATAGTTTCTGATGATGTTTTTTTCAAAAATACCACAGGACAGACGTCCCAAACTAAATGATGCTGGGTCTAAAACGTTTGTTTGCGCAAACGGTAGAAGTCTTGATCATAAGGGTATGGGCATTTTCGAGATGTTTCTAGGGTCGCTTCGACTAGACGAAGAACTCGCTGTTGCCGATATCGAAGATGACGTGCTACTGGGGACCGATATTCTGTAGAAGAGGTCGAGTGGTGCGGCCGATCTCTTACTGAGCGAGGGATACATGATCTTGGATAATGTCGCAATTCCATTAGAACAGATTCCTCCACCTAGGGTGAGGAAAGTGCGTGCTGCAGATCATTACATCATTCCGGGAATGAGTGAAGCTGTCATAGATGTACTTATTGACAGAAGCGAGAATGATGATGATGGAGATATGGTTATAGAACCATTTTCCCATTTTGCTGAGAAGACTAATCTTGTTTTGTGCTCCAGTGTGGTTGACGCTGCTAATAATGTCGCTGTGAAAGTGCGGTTGTTGAATCCGTTCTCTGAGGCAAAGTCGATAAATCAGGATACCTGTGTGGGGTATGCTGAGAGTGTATCGAATTCCGATATCCAAGTGCTAGTAGATATCGAAGATGAGATGGCCGGAGATGACCATAACTGTATTCGAAGACTTTCGATGTCCCGTGACTATGTTGCAAAGCCTGAGGTAATCCGACAGATGACTAAGGGTGTGAATACCGGCTATAATGAGAGAGTTGACTCATTCTGTATTCCGCCCCATCTTACTGAGCTTTACAATGCGACGGTGAAGGGCCTGAAGGCAGACGAATCTGAGGTTATAGGAAAGATCTTGACGGAGTTTCAAGATGTGTTTTCAAAAGATGATACTGATTTGGGACTAACACATCTCACTGAGCATGTTATTGACACTGGAGATGCTAAACCGATTAAGCAGACACCCAGACGACTGCCTCTAGCATTTGCGGGTGAAGATCGGAAAGCACTTGAGAAGTT
>JAVTVY010026369.1:0-108967 GCA_036873755.1 Hanleya hanleyi | reverse complement strand
GACCCCGGCGCGCAAAGGTTTCCACCGCTCCGCGGTGGAAACCTTTACACTGCGCGCCGGGGTCAAAGGTCAGTTCCGGTCACCTTTAGCGACGTACACCAAACAGAAGCGAGTATTTAAAATCCGTCACAGAGCTCTCGTCCAATCAGAAGCGAGTATTTTGACCCGGTGCATTATGGGACATATCCAAGATGGCGGTTCCAAAATGACGGATCCAACATGGCGGCTCCAAAATGCGCCGGGGTCAAAGGTCAGTTCCGGTCACGTGAACGGAAGCGGAAGTGACCTCCGGAGCTCCGGAGCTCCGAGTTCTCTTGTAGCAACGCCCGTCAACGCCCGGTGGTGGCGTCGGAGCTCCGGAGCTCCGAGTTCCATGAGCTCCGGAGCTCCAAGAGCTTGGCGAGCTCGGAGCTCTTGCATATAAACACACACATGAGCGTTAAGGCGTAACGACGGGCGTTGACGGGCGTCACTGCATTTCGATGAATTGGTGTCAATTCCATGAAATCAGAGCTTCTGAGCTAATTCACCAGGGCGTTGAAGCGTTGAGCTAAGCGTTGATGGGCGTTACTGTCTATAAAAGCGAGCGTATTCCCAAAACACGCACAGTCGACGTTCAACCGTCAACATGGCTTATACTTGTTCTGAGTGTGAACGCACGTTCACCAGACATTACGATATGATGCGACACCAGAAAAATATACATGGGACTGAAGACGCCGAGGAGCCCGTTGAGGCAGATACTGATACAGAGATTGATGAGAGTGCATCGACTGATACCGAATCCAAGATGGCTGACAGTCTATCTACTGATATGGAGAGCTTGACCTCAGAGAATCAGCCTTCATCCCAGGAAAGTGAGGCAGAACCTACCTTCTGGGATCGTATTGTGACAGCAGCTATCAATACTCACGCTGAAGCGATCGAGGACGCCGGAGAGGATAATTTACAACAGACGTACACCCAAATGCGCCCCCGCATCAGGAAAACAGCCATGGCGATCTATGAACAGTATACCTTACTACCGCTTGAAATGAAAGGGGACCCCACGCACAGGTCCATCATGAAGACCAAGCGTCACTTGGAAGAGGATATGGGTTTACCACCCACCGAGGCCCTGGAAAATGCGATCAAAATGCGCAAACAACTGTTTCAGGACATGCTGCCCGAAGAATATCCAGGCCTGGCCGACGATGATTAGAATAAACGGTTCAGAATGAACATGACCGAAGAAGGAACTCTCTGAAATGGCGACTTCTGATTGGACAAGAATACATCTAACGGACAGGAATGAATAGGACAGATGCAAATGGCGGTCTCTGATTGGACAAGAGTCTTTCTTGAATTGTAAACATACCCAACGCGGCTCCCCCAGCGTGGGTATGTTATGATGGAGGGGAAAATAAACTATATGAAAAAAAACTTGTTGTTGTTGTTGTTCCCTCATGTGTCATCCTTGTTGTTGTTGTTCTCTCTCTCTCTCTCCGGTCTATATCATGGCGTCAAAACGTCTAGCAGGACCCATACAAGGACCAGTTTTCGACACTAGTTCAACCCACACCAGTCCATCAGATGGCCCTTCATCTCACCTTCACATTGATACCTCACTCGGCTCCATCGGACCACTAGGGGCTCTCCTAGCTCCAAAAAAGGCTATTTTGCAGATCGATATCAACACCTTGTGTATGAAGATTTTTTTATTTTGGAGGTAGTGGGTCGAGTGAGGTATCAAATTCAAGCTGACGTGAAATGCTTCACATTGATACCTCACTCGTCTCCATTGGACCACTAGGGGCGCCTCTAACCCAAAAAAGGATATTTTGAAGATTGCGCATGCGCAGAATGCTGTTAGTTCAACCCACACCAGTCCATCAGATGCTCCTTCACGTCACCTTCAATTTGATACCTCACTCGACCCGATTGGTCCATTAGGGACGCCTCTAACCCCAAAAAGGCTATTTTTGAAGATTCATATTTTTGATATCATCTTCGCGCATGCGCAGAATTACCCTAATTCAAGCCCACACCCAGTCTATCAGATGCTCCTTCACGTCACCTTCAATTTAATACCTCACTCGACCCGATTGGCCCATTAGGGACGCCTCTAACCCCCAAAAGGCTATTTTCATAGCCTTTGGACTTCGCGCATGCGCAGAAAATTCAAAATAGCCTTTATTGGAGTTAGGGCAGCCCCTTGTGGTGCAATCGGGCCGAGTGAGGTATCATTGTGAAGCATTTCACGTCAGCTTCCATTAGATACCTCACTCGACCCACTACCTCTAAAATAAAAAATCTTCATTCACCGGATGTTGATAATTATCTTCAAAATAATCTTTTTTTGAGGTTAGAGGCGTCCCTAATGGTCCAATCGGGTCGAGGGAGGTATCATTGTGAAGCATTTCACGTCAGCTTCAATATGATACTTCACTCGACCCACTACCTGAAAAATAAAATTTTGTTGACTTGACGTATGAAGATTTCCCATCCGAAGGACGGGTTTTACTTCACATTTTTTTGTTTTGTTTTGAAAATTTTTTTTTTGAAATGTACAAACTTTTACGTGAAGACAATATTCTTTATATATATGTGTACTTCCTATTTCCCGCAGGAATTTATGCAATATCAATTCTTTCCGCAATAAACTTACAATTTTACTGGCAATGAAATTCTCCGTGTCAATTTGAGGTGGATATGAAAACGTACTGACTCACACGTGCAATGGCAACAATTCGCTACAGTGTAATGAAATGTGTTCATTTTTTAGGCGCCCGTGGTTTTATTAATATGCAAACACATATGCTTTTCTAATAGTTCATTGGCTGAACCGCGAGGCGGGAGAAAAAAATATTAAACTAATTTCGTCTCGCGAGGTCAAATCCTCAGTGTGTGTGTGCGGCGAACGCAAACCAACAACTCACCAGTTTTACCGGACAGGCAAATGAATTGCATGTTATTTTGACTCGATTCATACGCTCGACTCTTCAAAATGGACTTGAAGGAGACGTTATGCGGGAACTGAAATCAATTTCTTGAAACGTTTGCTCACCGTGAGCAACAAGAGAGCTAACAGACAATTGAGGCCGTTAGCTCAGCTGATATGTAGATGGAAATATCTGTGAATTTCGAAAAAATGCGTGACAAGCCAAGAAACAGAAAACCGCTGGGATGTGGACACCAAACCAGGGAACATCTATGTGCCGCTGACCAAAATCATTAGCTTAATAGTTTAGTGCGTAAAGGTGTTTTGTACAATACATTGAATTGAATTGAATTTCATCCACGTGGTATACTGGACACCGGATTTACCGATGGAAATATCTGAATTTCGATTAGCATACAAATGCATGGTGTGTTATATCCCACCTAGGAAAAAAACAGCCCCCCAGATATGCATCAAACGTCCGGGAGTATGGGATATAGGTATACATCTGGACTAAACTTCTTTTATCAGGTAAGCTACACTTTAGTACTATACTTGCATGTCATAAAATGAGAGAGAGAGAGAGAGAGAGAGAGAGAGAGAGAGAGATAGAGAGAGAGAACATTTCAATCTGCCAATTTTCGAGATGAAAATTTTTTCTTGACGAAATAGAAATGAACGCGAATCTATATTCTACAAAACATTTTTTCTTGACGAAATAGAAATGAACGCGAATCTATATTCTACAAAACATTTTTTCTTGACGAAATAGAAATGAACGCGAATCTATATTCCACAAAACACTAGAAAATATTAGCGTAGGTGAATTTTTTTAGACTCATTTTAGACTGTTTTGTGCTTTCATCGAAAGTGAAAACACATCTCGAAAAGTGTGTAGCAGGTCGATATAAATCTTCAACCTAGATGTAAAAATAGATACCGTGGCATAAATTAGAGAGAGCATTTCAATACACCTCAAAAAAAATGAAACCTGGACGGGTATCCTTCATCTCGAGGGGACGCAAGTTCGATTCTTGCTTTCATTATGTGAGTATGTGTTGGACATGTGATCTTTAAATTTTATTATCACCAGACTAGCAGGGTAGGATGTGGGTTTCAGGAGTTCACCGGGTGTGACCATTTCTTTATAATGATTTGTGATAAAAGCGGGTAAAACCTAATGTCAAAATCTCCTTGAAGGTCACGGAGATGTCGATTTATTGCTGATCAGCTGATTTCCATGACAGACAGACATTATTTCGGCTCTTTTCTCTTCGAAATTCTTGTAATTTGCTCAATACAAATAAATATTTAAATTGACTCTGAGTTTTCTGTTGGCATTATTTCAGCAATATTATGCACTAATGGGTTTTATCATTCTTTTCCATTCATGGAATTTTTACAGTTCCACAGTGTCACAAAACAACAATAATGCCATGATGTCACAATAAGACGTTACAAAGACAATTAGATGAAAATTTTTTCTTGACGAAATAGAAATGAACGCGAATCTATATTCTACAAAACATTTTTTCTTGACGAAATAGAAATGAACGCGAATCTATATTCTACAAAACACCAGAAAATATTAGCGTAGGTGAATTTTTTAGACTGTTTTGTGCTTTCATCGAAAGTGAAAACACATGTCAAAAAGTGTGTAGCAGTGTCGATATAAATCTTCAACCTAGATGTGAAAATAGATACCGGGGCATAAATTAGAGAGAGCATTTCAGTACACCTCAAAAAAATGAAACATGGACGGTATCCTTCATCTCGAGGGGTGCGCAAGTTCGATTCTTGCTTCATTATGTGAGTATGTGTTGGACATGTGATCTTTAAATTTTATTATCACCAGACTAGCAGGGTAGGATGTGGGTTTCAGGAGTTCACCGGGTGTGACAATTTCTTTATAATGATTTGTGATAAAAGCGGGTAAAACCTAATGTCAAAATCTCCTTGAAGGTCACGGAGATGTCGATTTATTGTTGATCAGCTGATTTCCAGGACAGACAGACATTATTTCGGCTCTTTTCTCTTCGAAATTCTTGTAATTTGCTCAATACAAATAAATATTTAAATTGACTCTGAGTTTTCTGTTGGCATTATTTCAGCAATATTATGCACTAATGGGTTTTATCATTCTTTTCCATTCATGGAATTTTTACAGTTCCACAGTGTCACAAAACAACAATAATGCCATGATGTCACAATAAGACGTTACAAAGACAATTTCTGCTGTATACAATGGTATAAGGCACCTGTATACAATGGCATAAGGCACCTGTATACCATGGTATAAGGCACATGTATACAATGGTCAGATGTACCTGTATACAATGGTATAAGGCACCTGTATACAATGGTATAAGGCACCTGTATACAATGGTATAAGGCACCTGTATACAATGGTATAAGGCACCTGTATACAATGGTAAGAGGCACCTGTATACAATGGTATAAGGCACCTGTATACAATGGTATAAGGCACCTGTATACAATGGTATAAGGCACCTGTATACAATGGTCAGATGTACCTGTATACAATGGTATATCCCACCTCCCACATCTTGCACTGACTGACACTGGCGGCCATCTTGTACCCACCTCCCACATCTTGCACTGGCGGCCATCTTGTACCCACCTCCCACATCTTGCACTGACTGACACTGGCGGCCATCTTGTACCCACCTCCCACATGGCGGCCACCTCCCACATGGCGGCCATCTTGTACCCACCTCCCACATGGCGGCCATCTTGTACCCACCTCCCACATGGCGGCCATCTTGTACCCACCTCCCACACATCACACATGCGCACACCGCCCCAATACCCCCCCAATCCCCCCCAAAACCTCCTCATTATGACGTCACACCAGGTTCTGCGCATGCGCAGTGGGGGGGGTATTCCGTCAATTCGGGTACTACATACTACTCCCGATTCGGGTTACTCAACCCTTGAAACCAATAGAATGAGGCAGTTTATATATCTTACCCCAAAACCACTGTTAATGGCGAATTTGTTCCCAAAATGACCCTTATGGTGACTTTGAAGGGTGACCTTAACCTCAAATCGTTATAATAAGATGACAATCAGATTCCCCAACCCCCAAAACCACTAAAAAGTGCTATTATTCATATTTCTGGCCCGTTTAGTTATTTAACTACGATTGACCTCTAACCCGGGTGGCGACCATATTGAATTTCACCAATATGGCGGCCCCAGCGGCCGCCCGTCTTGGCGCCCGTCAAAAATCGAAATAGTATGGTATGGGCGACATATGGGCCAAATTTGGTGCTTTTGGAGGAATGTGAACCAAAAAATCCCTAACAGCCCTGAAGAGAGAGAGAATTTGTGGAATTGACACGTTGTCCACACATCCGTCTCTCGTCGGCCGGTTAGAATTTAAACGGGCTTCTAACAATTTCCAGTCAAACAATCTGAAGGCTGGCACAAACTTATCATTGAGATTTCCAGCATTGTCTAACTTCAACTACATATCGCCGAAATATGGAAATATTTTGATGATGGATGAGAATTAATCGTTTCGTTATTCATCACTAGTTCGTACTTATCACTCTCCATAATAAAATGGATTAGTACATGTATTTAATTCAGTTAACTGAAATTGGAATAGAACTTAACACGTGAAATAACTACATGTATACTACTTTCGGGGTTATTAAAATGATACATTTTAGTTAATAAAAACAAGAGTTCGATTTCTGTGGTCTTCTGTGTTTTGACGGATATCTAGCTAAAACTTTACCCATTAGACCAATCTCTCTGAGTTTGGAAGGAGAAATTTTAACTTTAGTTGTTTTTCACTGATCGGAACGATTTCAGCATGAAAGTTATTCTGCACCTCCTTTTCGCGCTAATGGCCATTTTGCATTTGAGAAGGCGCAGTGGGAAACTCGTTGGAGGTAAAAGCTTATATCCACTATTCAAATCATGTGAAGCGATTATAATAGAACTTTCATTTCAGACCCAGCCGTTATCGTATAGAATCTAACTTTACCTTATATAGTATGCAACCTCCCCACAGCGCATGCTCTGTTTCTCCTGCTCACTCCACTATGACCATGCCACCAATGTCGAAAGATGACCTTTACGACGTGGTTATGACGTTAAACTAAACTTTTACAACATACGTCAATTCGGTTAGATTTGCTATTGTTTCAGTAACGAAGTAGTCGAAGTGGCCATCTCGTTACGTTACTCAATTTGGTAACTTTATTGAATTTCATAGGTTATGGGACCGTATACTGCAGGGTTTCCAGTTTGTGGACGAACTTTTCATAATCACCGGGGCGGTAATCAATCTCAGTAAACTTAGCTAAATAATATATATATGAGGGTTATAGATCGGCCCCAGTCACCTCCAGCGAGGGTTTCAGATAATTTTATTACGAATCACCCACCTCTGAAACTGCCGTACATCTAATCTCTATCCCCTCCTGCGCACTATTTTAAAATCTCGCGCACTATTGTGAAATAGTGACGCATATATCACCGTCTGAATGTTCCAGTCGAAAACTTCAACTCTCTACGCGCCATGTTGGTGACGTCAAGGTATATGTGTGCTGGGCCGTTTGCAATTGAACATGGCGCGTATAAAGTGGAAGTTGTCGACTGGAAAATTCAGACGGCTATATATTCGCTATTATTTCACAATAGTGCGCAAGATTTTAAAATAGTGCGCAGGAGGGGATAGAGATTAGATGTACGGCAGTTTCAGATGTGGGTGATTCGTAATAAAATTATCTAAAACCCTCGCTAGAGGTAACTGGGGCCGACCTATAGCCCTCATATACTCGAGAGGGCTATATATTATTTAGCTAAGTAAACTCCGATATAATATCATCGAATATTTCCTTGATATACCATCTTGGTTTACCTATATTGAACGGTCATCAGAAAAATGTCCAAGATATATAGTTTTTTTTTCTGAACGTATCGTTAAGATGTCCATGGAGAATACTGACACATAGAAGGTTCATGAAACCTCACTTGATTTGACTTTTTCGAGGGTTATTCTCCCACTTGATGAATTGCACATCAATCATTCTCAAGTTGTGTTTCACGAAATGTTTTTGACCGAAACATGGTCGTGATGGCTGAAGGGGCCTTTTGCAAGTCTTGTGTGCGCTTTGGTACTAAATAGTACCCCAGCACAGTAGCGTCAGTGTGTGTACAAAATATGTGGAAAAGTAGGATTCTTAACTTGAGTTATTTCGATGTCATACATTCATTATGAGGCATGGGCACATGAAAAGCCTATTTTCCATACAGTCTCCCTCTAAAGTGGTCATTTCGAGTCAGACCACCCTTGAAGTCAAGTTCTATTTGAGGTCCAAGTGACTTTCATGAAAAGCAAAAAACTTGAGTCAAGGGACGTTTTCAAGAAATCAAGCTCAGGTCATCGAAACTTCCAAGCAGGAACAATACTTGACTGTATGCTCTTCCTGTTTCGATGACCTGAGTTTGATTTCAAGAAACTTCAATTGATACAATTGTCGCACCTGAATCTTCAATTTAATAGACTTGATTCTGCCAAGGAAACACACAAACACGGTTGATAGTTCTCTTTATAACATACATGTAAATGCACCGGTCAGTCAACTGATTATTCTCGAATCCTACCTGGCTTCAGAGATTTGGAGTGGAACACGGTCTGAGGAAGGGCCATTTCGCACTCCTCTGTGAATATTTTTATTATTTAATGATTCAATGGGGTAGGGAGATAAAACGTCCCACAACACATCCTCGGGTGAAGCTCTACCTGAAAATGTGAACAAATCCAAGATATCCTCTCCGATGACGTCAGAGTGGTGTCATATTCAACAAATGCAGATTTTGTCGATTTTCATTCTAAAATATATATTCCGGCTTTTTTCTTCGGAAAAACTGCATAATAATTAAGTAGGTAATAATTAACTGATGTGAAATAAATGATTTTACCCACTTTTGTGAGCAAAAAGGGGGTAAATTGATAAGGGGGTTAAACTTTGTATTAACACCTTCATGGCGGTTATTTTGAATTTGCTAATTATCTTATGCTCCGAGAGGTATGCAAATGGCTTAGAAATGACCAATATATGATAGGCTGTGAAGTCTAGCATTTTAATATCGTTTCTAGATATTGTCTAATACCCACCCCTCACAAGTTCACACATAAATCGGCTATATATACACGCACTTCACACTTAGCAATAATGTCCTCAACAAGTTTGGATATCACCGACGTAATTTCAAACGGTCCATAGGTGTCAGCAACAGAAAATAACGTGCAGCGTTTCCTTTCAGTTGAATGTCCGGAAGGTTGGGATTACACGTGCACTGCGGAACTCGATCCGAAAGTGAAAAAAGCGAAGAAATTATGCAAGAACGCCGGCGGATACGACGCTAATGGCTACTGTCATATCGGTAATTATCAACTGACTGTATTATTGTCCCAGCCATATTGAAACTCCCAGAATGCTTCCAGTAGGCCTACACAGTCCTCGTGGTCCAGTAAAGTAAGAATTTTAAAATTTGTTACTGATTTTGATAACAAGCGACCAGATCGATGCTATAAACCCTAACAAAACAAAATGACGTTGAATCCTACTGACTCACACACTCATTAACAAAATATAATTAAAAAAAATCTTGACTGACGTTTGAAAATGGAATTTCGTTTGTTTTTTTGTTTTTTTTTATTTTGTTTTTTTGGATAAATCTTTTCAATAAATCTAAAATATGACACCATGAACCAAAATTAATCTAATGTTTTCAACATTCCCATATCTGCTGTGATATTACATGTATATCCAAACATTATTATGGTTCAAGGTGTCAAAAATTAGATATATTAAAACATTGATGCTAAAATGCATATGGAAAACCAACAACAGACGAAATCCCCAATTCCGAACGTCCGTTGACGCTGTGTTACGTCACATCAACTGAAAGTCTTTACAGTTCTGTGCAGAATTGAAGAAATGTATGCACATTTGGAATTGGTGCTAAATGTCGTTCGAAATAGGCCCTTCGATTATTGGCACGTAAACTATATTGTGGACGACGTCTGAATATTGAACGTCTGTCGCTTACTCTTGTGAATGTGCTATTCCGGTAACAAGCAATATGACGTGAGATGTATATTTAAGGGTAAGATGATGCACAAAAGGATTCTTTGATTCCAAATTCCAAGAGGTGTCAATTTAACAGTCCTGAATTCGACAAAACATGCATAACTTTAGTCGATAAAACAGTACATGCTCTCTAAAAGAAAAGCTGAGTGAAATTTCACTCAAGTAAGAGTGGAAATTGGTCCCACTCAATACTTGACTGAGATTTTCACTCAACTTGAGTTACTTTTCACTCTACTTGAGTTAAATGCGCTCAACTTGAGTTGAATGCGCTCAACTCGAGTGACATTCACTCAAGCATAAGAGTGGAAATTGATCCAAATCAAGTTGAGTGAACTTGAGTGGTTTTAACTCAAGTTGAGTGAAAAGTAACTCAAGTTGAGTGGAAAGTAACTCAGGTTTGAGTGAACAGGCAGATTTCACACAAACTTGAGTGGAACAGATTTTTTTACAGAGTAAAATGCCTTGGTTTTTCTCTGATGTCGCATCTGAAGTGTTTTATTGATTCATTGTTTATATATTTTTCAGAAAGAGGGACACTGACTGTGTCCAATCAGTGCTGTCGCCTAGGATAGTAATGGTCCACCAGATACAAACTGGACTGTCAACTACCTTTAAACCACGACCTTACAATCGACGACCTTCAAATACCAGTTGTTATGACCGAAGCATGAATAAACACGAATCCACCAAGTATATCCTCGGGTTTTTCTTTTGTTTCTTCAATATTTTGGCATACACACTAACTATGTAGTTTGCGAGAGATTTGACCTATCCACTACAATTAGACAAGGCGTATACCAGCACACTGACAATGGAATTCGATTGGAGCGCAACAAACTGTTTTGTAGAGAGATTATAAACAGATTATGGCACTTGTTTTACAAGAAAAATATGTATGTCTCCCCCAAGGGTTCCATTCCGTTTCCCCCATTCATTCTTGCCCCGTAGTGTATGGAAAGTGGAAATATTTGTTGTTCGGCCCCTGTTAGAAAGCGACTGAATGTGAGTGTGGACCAGTTCATTTGTTTCCGAAACTTAAACATTCAGTAAACAGGGCATGATAATAAACAGATTCCGAGAAAATAGCGGGAATAGAGGAAGTGTTCGAGTCTTTTGTATGACTCGTCCAGAGTTTTGAAACCTACTGGACCCAAAATACACGTCCATATAGTGTGATTATAAACGAACAGAAAATGGATCACTAAAAATTAGAAAAGACACCAAAACCTGATAAGTTCATCAGATCCTCTCACAAGTTCTTTTTACCAAGTTTAATGGAATTCAGTCAATTTGTTACTGATATAGTACGCGCACAACCACGCGTAAAGAAAGTGTATAATGGGCGAACAGATAGGCAGACAACAACTCAAAAGTAAATACGGACAGGCCCCTTTATCTAATCAATTAACGGGATCCTGCCACAAGTGTTTTTTTCCAAGTTCCGTGAAATTTGATTCTCGCAATATCAAGCGGGCAACATCACGTCACGGACAACGGAATATGAATGAACAGACGGACAGAAAACAGATCAATGAAAGTTAGAACAGACACCAAAACCTGATCAGTTTATGATGTTGAGTAGTTTTTGAGAAATTGAGTGGACAACGACGCGCGGCAGACCGACAAACGGACGGACGAACAGAGAGCACTATATGTCTCCTCAACAGTGTTGGGGTGACATAATTGTACTATTGGTATTAGGTATACCAGTGCATTTTTGAGAAAGAAAACATAGTCTAGCCGCCACCGGATATCGAACCCAACCTTTGCGTGCTTTTATTTCCCGCTGGAGAGAGTTCTTAGGCACCTTGACCGTATAATGGCGAACCCTGTCTTCACAGAGTGGGAACCTGACAAATATAAAAGGAAATCTTTTGAGCCGTGGATATGCCAACATTGAGTTTCAGCCCTTTGGGCTAAGTTTAAATCTAGTCTCTTCTCAGATGGCTCTTGTTCGAATTTATTAAATTATTTCTTGGGTTTGTGCCACCATACGAAAAGATGTACAATGAAGAACCTCGTGGACATCTCAGTCACAGATCCCAATACATTTCAAATGGGAGGGCAAATGATTTTGTCACCAGTAATATAACCCATGATGTACTGACAATAAATGTCATCTGAAAATCGAAGAATACAGCTATGTGTACATTTCTTTGAAAAAAAAACTTAAAAAATCATCCAGGTTTTTTGGGGTTAAATTTCTTCGTTTCTCTATAATTTCTCAGTTGATCCCACACGAGGAGTTCCCCATAATGGGCCTCCATAGCTTAACATGACACGAAAACCAACGATTTTTATTTCATTTCCTATGTTATAAAAGTACTAATTCAAATAATATAGTTTAAATGAAAGGCTATTTCGAAAACCGATGTGTTTGCCAACACCTTAACCCTGTCGGGGGGGGGGGGGGAAGGGCAAAATGCCTGCCCCCCCCAACAAACTTTCTGGGCTATCTCCGGAACGACAGAAAATTGAGAGCGTGACTGTATAGTTTATCATATTCGGATCGTTTTGTGTTGATTTGCATAACCCCATGAGTAGAGGATCATGAGTAAATTCAAATGGTGACCAGGTGGGGTACCAGAAAGATAATGTGTTCGTCATTTTTCTTCAAACTTTTTGTATTTTCGCGATGAAAAGTGGACAAAAACTATTTTATTTCACATCGCATTAATATTTACTAATTTATCAAGCATTTTTTTTGGAGAAATTACATAAATGATAATTCGAAAAGTCAACCAAAAAATGTCGGTTTTGAGAATGAAGTCACTGTGACGTCATCATAGCGGTCGTCTTGGATTTGTTTACATTTGCTGGTAGAGCTTCACCGAAGGGTATAGTGTGGTGAGTTTCAGCCCCCGAGCTCAAGGGGTAAGAAAAATAATTAGGGGAGGGGGGCGAAATGGCACCTTCCCCAGGCCTGGACAGGTCCCAAAAAGCCCAGGCCAGATAGGGTTACCAGACCTAGAGGGTCATTATGCCCCCGCCCCCACAACAAAAAATTCTACGTTGTCTCCGAAACGACAAAAAATGAAAGCTGACCCTCTGCGACAGGATGGCGCATATGTCGCGTTCCAGAGAAGCGAAGTTTTCGTAATTTTTCTTCAAAATTCCTGCTTTTCTCCGAGAAAAATTGGGCAAAATCTATTCTATTTCACATCAAACTATTATTTACTAATGTATCATGCAGTTTTTGAAAGAAACTGCATAAATAAAAAAATCCACCAAAAATGCCTGTTTCGAAGATACCGTCACTGTGACGTCATCAAAGCGGACATCTTGGATTTTTTTTTTCATTTTCTGTTAGAGCTTAACCCAAGCAAAAAGCCAAAGCCAGATACGGTTAAATGAAATTCTAATTTAGAAAGAGCTGTGTACCGGGGGTAAGTCTCCACCCTGGCTAGTGCCTGTTTGCTCTCCTAATGGCACAGACGAACGACCTCTCTTGTCACTACAACAATCAGCATTTGGGCTCGCGATGATGATGTCCTCATCTTTGTCATTCTAACGCGACACATTCAATACCTTTTAGTAATCGAGCGACACTTTAGTGAGATTCTTATGCAGCGTTTCTTTTCAGCTGAATGCCCGGTTGAATGGGATTACAAATGTACGGCGAATTGGAAGAAAAGTACCTGTGAGGAGATTGGCGGATACCATGCGAATAAACTTTGTCACATCGGTGAGTATCATGCTATATGAGCTTTAATTTATGTCCGACTTTACCGGTCTTCGAATGAGCGAAATACGAAAGCTGCAATATGCCAAGTAAAATCGGCCTCACATTTTGATCGAAAATGATGTTCAAAAGTTTTGTATAGTAACACTGTTGTGAAGAAAAACCCTCCCTTGCGAGGGCATCGGCGGATGCAACGTTCATGGCAACTGCATCAATAATTGATAACACTTGTGTCAATAACATCGAGCTAACCGTGCATTTATTATACGTTTTAGCACAGTTAAGTGAAATCAACACCCGTCAAGTGCAGGTGTTCATTGGGAGATTCCATTTCACAAGTCGGATCAGGGAATAAACGTCTGCTTTCATACAAGTAATAATCGAATAAAACAAGCAAATAAATTACAAGCTGAAATTTGTTTCTCAAGTTTAACTGTTGTTTCCATCGTGGCACAAATAGACATATATCCACGTAATTTCCACACAGCTGACGTACCTCTCAGTATCACTCCCCATTCGAGAGACCACATAAATTCGTCCATTGACATTGGCACGATGCCACCCGTCATTGGCACGATGCCAACCGAGACGGGAGCATCAGTGAACGAGTTTTTTTTTCAAGAAAGGAGGGAAAGGTTGTAAATTTTAGGGTCCGTGTTTCGCCCCTTGCTCTAAAATATAAAATTTCCCACACTAGGCCAGAAAGGACCTTGTTTCTTTATATGGGTAAACGGCCCAGGTCAGGTGCAATACAGAAGTAGCAAAATGAAATACTTCCACTACAAGAAATTGTTCAATTGGCATGAAGTACAATTATACTTAGAAAAAATTCAAGGCACCGAATCTCATGATTCTCGTGTAACAGGGTCGTGAAGGAGTGTATTTGTGCAAAATAGTTGATTCTGAAAAGAAAACAATTCTTACTGTTCGCTGAAAAAATATGGAGATAAACGATAACCAGAACCAGATTTGGTCTCCGACTACGTATCGGAACAGCGTGTATGCTGTATCAAGCTGGTTCTGCTCATATTTTATCTTCATGTGTGTATAAAAAGAAATATGAGGGGGTTTCGCCTCAAAAAAGGCGATTTTGCACGAATGCAATATTTCACGGCCCTGTTATTCGAGAAAGATGAGACTCAGTGCCTTGAAACTTTTCTGAGTAGGCTATATAATATAATAATGTACTTCAGGACAACTAAACAATTTCTTGTATATGTTATATTCACAAGGTCGATATCAGTAAAGGCCCATTGACCATGCGTTGTTGTCGCAGCCATATGAGAACACACTTTAGGACTTTAGAATAGCATATTGGCTGGGCAGCGTTTTCTGACTGGAAACCCGAACTGGTCGAATTGAGACACGTATTGATTAGATCATTAATTTCACAACATCGATAGACGGACAAATCATTCTGTGGGCTCCTTTTCAATTCCATTTTTACACAAAAGTGCAACAGAAGGGCAATACCGGAACCTCGATGGAGGACAAATAGAAATGCTTATAAGTGTTATTATATTAATTACATCGTAATGCCATGGTATTGGCCGACTGGTGGTCGTTGTGGTATATGACTCCGGCAAATACGACCAAATTGCAAGGAAACTCAAATAAATGAGAGCAATTACGCATAAAAACATATCCACGATATCGTTGCAATCATATCCGTTGGCGCTGTCTAAATCTGATCCCAAAGACCTGTGCACAAGTATAAGTAACCCAGTAGGGCGTTGTTCCGATAGCTTAATTGTAAAGCTCCATGAGTATTAATGTCAGCTGATAATTAAAAATGAAATAAATGTATCCCTCGAAATTCTCATCAACAGCTATGATTTCGAACAAAAAAACTTAAATTTTCAGCTTGCCTGTACTTTAGATTTGAGATTTTTTCCTGGCTTCTAACATTCGATTTTGACATTTTCTCTATGATCCGAAATCAGCATGGTGAAGGACTCATATGTATGGCTAAGTTCTATCAGTAACACATTAGGTAAAAATATATTTAAAAAATTGAAGAGTCGTCATGTAAATCTGTTCTGAGATAGCAGATTGCTTGCATATATTTGTTCGATCTCTGAAATGACATTGAAATCCGTGTTATTTCTGAGAGTCTCTCATTCAAGCGAAAACAGATTTATATGAATAAAAAATACGGTCAAAATACATGATAGGTTGGATTGCTCCTATTTTCCTACGAAGTAGGCTACCATCTGCAAATTGTCCGGTAGTCAGTCAGTGAGTGAGTCCATCTGAATCATTTCGTCGGCAAAATAAGGAGAACCGTTGACATTAGAACCTTGATTTTTGGCATGAAGGTGCATTAGGGGACTGTTACCAGCACGTTCTGAGCTGACCTACTTTTGATGAAAATTTCTGGCGATTTTTGATGAAAATCAGTGATGATTCTGACTTGGGCTGTGCTCATCCTAATATAGGCAGGATTTCAACTTGGGGCAGGGAGATTTCGAAGAGTTCGGTGCGCGTCGGAATCCTAATGCCTACCCTACTTCGTAGGTGCTGTGACGTTAGTCACACTGCCATGTCAAGTAATAGTTCAACATAATAAGATTGCTATTTATGGGGCTTCCCCATTAACAAGGTAACAACTACAAACGTCTAGTATGACATTCAATATTCAGCCGACCTCCATTAAAGAATTTCCGCGTCCTTAAATTCTCAAAGTCAGTAATCCATGAGGAGTCCGTTTGACTGTCCTGAATCTGCCTACGCGTGCATAACTTTAATCGATAAAACGGTGAATAAATAGCTCATATCTTATATTATCTTTGAAATTTTGAATTAGTCAATTGAAGGTGTTTTATTAATCCACTGTTTATATTTCATTTTCAGAAAAGGGGGAGCTGTTTGTGTCCAACCAGTGTTGTCGCTTAGGAAAGAAATGATTGAGCAAATACAAAATGACCATCCCCAATGCCTTGAAGCTACGACCCCACGATCGCCCACCAAATACACGGTGTCATGAATAAAGCAAAAAACTCATCCACTCAGTTATATCATCCACGAGTTTTCTTTCCTTTCGTTTCTGCACAGTTCTTGATAAACTTCGACAATATTCAGGTGCACACAATTGATCTACCGTAGGTCATTCGCGGGAAATTTGAACTTCTCACAGAATGTGCCAAGAATTTTAAAAGTCCCAACTTGGAAACTTATTCCAAACTATTGTCTCAAACTATTCTTCTTATCCTGAATATACGATTTGAAGTAAAGTCACAGGAATTTCTTTACTTATGATCACAATATTACTCTTTCCCCTCCCCCATTTTCATAACCTTCTAAAATCAGCGTGATCATCCTATGACTGATTTCTTCCCTAAGAATGCCATTTAGAAAGTGAATAACTTTTATATGCAATTATTTTTAGGATGACTGGATGGGCCGGACACGTACGGCATCAAATCACCAGCAGTAAATACAATCTTCCTCAACCACTCGGTCACCTCAGCTTCCAAATACTAGGAAGTTTGGAGTTCAGATAACTTACATTTACTACCTTTCTGATAGATGAATAATGGCACAGCTCCTAAAGTCGATGACATTCAAAGTGTGTGACATTTATATCCAATTATCAGATTATCGGGACTGAGCCATCCAGCACGTTTGTGTAATTTGCTCTTGAATGTGTCAATCTAAAAAAACCTAAATAGGACCTGTGCCATTATTCAGCCTATCAGACAAGAAGTAAATTTACGTAATCTGGACTCCGATCCTCTGTGGCAGCTGAGGTGGCCAACTGGTTAAGAGCGATTGACTTAACTGCTACTGATTAGGAGCCAACCTGAGGGTGCCGATTTTAGCCCTGTACTGGACTGACGCATCCAGCACAAGTATGTGTGCTTCACACAGGTGTCATCCTAAGAATAACTGGATACAAATAATCATGCAAATATATTTAAAATAAGCCTTGACGAAAACCCGCCGTTATGGTATGATGAAAACTGACTTTGAGGTTCACAAACTTGAGCAAATAAAGGTCAAGGGAACGGCTCCTTAGCAGCTATTCCTGCTGATGTGGTACACCATGAAGCAATCTGAACCTTAAGTTCAGATAATATCCCCTGATTACGGATGAACTTCACCATAATACCATTTTTTTTTAAATATGCGGGTTACTTGGAAACGACCTCGGTGACATCATACTATTAAGATAAGAAAACCAAACAATTCTGTTGGTGCTGAGCAATATAGAATGAAGCTTAGGCACACTCACTCAATAATAAGAAACGTAACGTATAAAGGTGGTGGAAAAAGACGCCGGCGTACTGACAAGAAGTCACATGACCCCAAAGGCTAATGTTCTGCCTGTATGTCTAAAAACACCACAATAACCATAAAATGAACACAGTGATGATTTGTACATGTACCTCAGACACGTCTTTATCATAGCTACTCATGTGAACAACTTGAATGATACGCCACACGGTCCCTAGCACCTACTTGAGCGGTATTA
This sequence comes from Hanleya hanleyi, assembly GCA_036873755.1. Lineage (NCBI taxonomy): Eukaryota > Metazoa > Mollusca > Polyplacophora > Lepidopleurida > Hanleyidae > Hanleya > Hanleya hanleyi. The sequence goes on along the minus strand of JAVTVY010026369.1, from coordinate 90,755 downwards.
GATACAAATATCCTAGAACAATGATGTACTAGCTATAATAAGTCATCTGATGGAAAAATATCAGTAGAATGCAATTCCTTATTTAGAACACAAGTCTGCGTGGTCTAACACAAGTCTGCGTGGTCTAACACAAGTCTGCGTGGTCTGACGCCAACCAAGCGCTTCATTCTCCACCATGTTTACAGGTTACAAAACTACAATCACAACGATTTATACAAATGAAGAAACGCCCATCAGATGAATCTCACCATGTGCAGATAAATATTAAACCCAACATATACAAGTGGTGGAAAAGGATGCCGGCGTACATCCTATCCCAGGGTGCTTTGCGCTACGCTGCATTTACCCCTGTAGGGGTCTCGCCATATTTTACAGGATTCTTGTAAAAAACAAGAACTGTTCTATCTTACTGTTTTAGTGATCGCAAAATGTATACTTATCTCGAAATACACAAAACAATTATTCAGTGTATTTCAAAACGCCAGTTTCACACAGTTTTAAGGCAGCTTTTTGACAAATTACCCTAGAACTATATGTTGCGGAAGAATATATCGGTGAGTAGCGACTAATATCAATTCGCCCAGTTAAACGGTCGCCATTTTCGTTCACCGTGGAAACAGATGACCTCGGGTCAACTCCGGCACAGTCCGTGAGACCCTTACAGCGCTAAATTGAGAGTCGCAAAGCAGAAAGAAATGAATGCCTGGTAGGGCTTGGCCGGCGTACTGACAAGAAGTCATGTGACCCCCACAGGCCAATATTCCAACTGCATGTTTAAAACACCACAACAACCAAAAATGACTCCTGTGATGGTTCGTACCTCAGCCTCAGATACAAGAAACGTCAAAAACAGGGAAAATATTAGTAGAATGCAAGCGCTTCATTCTCCATCATGCTACCGCAGTCCCAAACTACAGTCACAATGATTTGTACAGAGGGCGAGCCTCGGAGACGAAACGCTCATCAGCAGAAAAATCATATACAGAAACAATTAGATGTAACATTTATAGCATTTCATTTTATCAGTAATTTTGATACAATTCCCAGATGATACCATCGCTGAAATACTAAACAATCACAGAAAACGTATAACAATTGTCAGTGTAGCTAAATAGTATATAATGAAGTTTGGCGCTTATGCTACTATTAACGCTGTAGATGATTAATGAAACACATCCTGTTTTGAAGTTGTTCACCTTGCATGCAAATGCTAGCCGAAGTGACGCCATATGGCGGGAACATAAAATGTAACTCTGTTATTAATAAAACACAAAACACTGAGCAATATATAATGAAGTTTGGACTAGATCGTCAACCAGAAACCTATGACTATTCAAGTGCATACACACCCTTGACTGAAAGTTGAAATACGGCCCCAAATGATATCATGCAGTAGAGATACAACACCAAACTCTGATTGCAAATACCAAAAGCATTTAATATGAAAAAATATATCAATTCCTCAATATTTTCTCAATCCACATTTTGATCCGTGAGTGACGTCATACAGTTTAAATACAGAAACTAATCAGGATATCTTATAACTCCGCTGGAATAACTGGATCATTTACAGTAAAGCTCAATTGACTGATACATAAGTGGTCATAACATGAGGCACCAGAGGTGTTACAACCTGTCAGTCCCTTAACAGTCTAGACCAAGACGTTTTATGCATGTAAGAGTTTGGATGCATAGCATATAGATTTATTGCATACAAAATGCAAACTCAAGCCATATCTCATGGCATGATATCATGGTATCATGGTATCAAATTTGACATGAATCCGACAAGGAATCCTTGAGTTATTGCACGGAAACCAAATTTACATTTTGCGACCAGATGGCATGACATGTAGGCGCAAGTGGACGAAACGCAATCCCAAGCAACATCTCATGACATGGTATCAGCATACCAATTTTTTAGAAGAATGCGATGAGCGGTTTTCAAGTTATTATCCGGAAACCAAATTTAGATTTTGCCACCTGTAAGCGTAAGTGGGCGAAACGCAACGGAAAAGGACATCTCATTGGATGGTATATAAATACCAAATTTGGAAAAAATCCGATGAGCATTCTTCAATTATCGCCTGAAAATGAATTTCTGATTTTCCCAGCAGATGGCACCACCTCTAGGTGGAAGTGGGCAAAACGCAATCCCAAGCAGCATCTCATGGCATGGTATATACATACCGAATTTGACAGGAATCCGACAAGAAATCCTTGAGTTATTGCACTGAAACCAGATTTACATTTTGCGATCAGGTGGCATGACATGTAGGCGCAAGTGGACGACACACAATCCTAAGCGACATCTCATGGCATGGTATCTGCATACCAAATTTGAGAAAAATGCGATGAGCGGTTTTCAAGTAATTATCGGGAAACCAAATTTAGATTTTTCCATCACGTGGTGCCACTTGTAAGCGCAAGTGGGCGAAACACAATGGAAATGGACATCTCATGGCATGGTATATAAATACCAAATTTGGAAAAAATCTGATGAGCATTCCCCAATTATCGCCTGAAAATGAATTTTGGATTTTGCCACCAGGTAGCACCACCTCTAGGCGCGAGTGGGCGAAACGCAATCCCAAGCAACATCTCATGGCATGGTATATGCATACCAAATTTGAAAAGAATCTGATAAAAGAGAGGCCCTCGGTGGCCCAGTGGTCTAAGGCGTTTCGGTGGTGATCGCTAGCTTCACCCTGCTGAACCGGAACGGGTTTGAGCCCAGCTGGTTCGTGTGTAAAAGTTTCCATTTACTTGCCGACGGGCGGTGGTTCTCTCCCGGTACCCGGCTTCCTCCACAATCGAAACTGGCTATCACCATATGAGTGAGTGTGACATTAAACCAAAGATCCCCCCCCCCTCGCCCTCCCAAGCAACATCTCATGGCAAGGTTTTTCCATACCAAATTTGGAAAGAATCTGACGGCAGGTTCTCAAGTTATTGCCCGGAAATGCATATAGGATTTACCACTAGGTGGGGCCATCTGTTGGCGGAAGTGGTCGAAATGCAATCCCAGGCGACATCTCGTGGCATGGTATTTGCATACCAAATTTGAGAAGAATCCTGTGAACGGTTCACAAGTTATTGACTGAGGAAACAAATGGATGCACTGACACACATACGGGCGGACGGACAATCGGAATCCAGTATATCTCCTACTATGTATTAACAAGGTATGCACATAGCTGTCAAATTATTGTTGTAAAGTTGTGACATTTTTGCTCTGGCCTGAAACTAAATGTCGGATGGGGCTTTTGTCAATTGGGGCTTTTGCTTTAACCCTAAAAAGAATGGTGTATACTTCTCCCGTTGTTCGTCATTTTCATACAATAGCTTTCATTTATCACGGGCGGGGATCCGTTTTGTTGTTGTTGTAATATAATATATTGTTACTATAATACAAATTACTTTCGTTATCAACTTGCATAGATTCATTTCATGCACACCTGATACATGTACATATCAAATTTGTTTCCTACATTAGTTCAGTAAATATAGCAAGTAAACAATGGCTTTATTCGGCGTATTACTCAACAATAAAGTCTCTGTATACTATAAACCTAGGTCTATACGGTTCACTGCTGATAGTGGCAAAGAAGGGAACCAATTGTCCCCAAGGCATGAAAGATTCACAATTTACAACTGAAGCATAAGAAAATCCAACCGAGTAATTAGTAACTGGTAATTCACAAGCAGGAAATGTTGTGGAGATTTTAACTGTAGATTTAAACTTGTACCACATTTTCCACCACATCCCTCTATGTGGTTATCTACCCTGTGCGCTACCCTGCAGCAGAAAATAAATTGAATCATGTAATATGTAGATGTAGATCAGGGGAAACGCTTGCAACATTCCATGAATATTTTGGAAGCAGAATGGAAAGAAAACCTTTCTGAATACAGGGACATTATTATGTAAATGATTCGACCACCATCGATTTCAGAAACTTACCACAAGAAGGTCCATATTAGATAATGCTGGAATTAAACCATGATACCGCTGGACAGAAAAGCGGACGGAAAGTATAGAGGAGAATGGTCGTTTAGGTCGGGTAAATAACTTACATGTAAATGATAAAGGCATTTTTATCTTTGCTCCCAAAATAGTGATGCAGTTGCTGCAGGGTACACATGATAATCTCATACAGTATATCTGCTATCTTTCCTTTCTTGACCAGTCCTCATTGATCGGTCTCGTATGGATACCATTGGTTTGGATTACCTGGATACTCCATCGTGGTACGACAGGCACTATACATGAACAGAGACAAGAGTTTAACTCTGTCATTCTTGAACGATAATGTGGGAAAGTTTCTTTTCAGTTGAATGCCCGGCCGAATGGGATTACAAATGTACAGCCAATTTGAGGAAGGATATCTGTAGTAACCTCGGCGGATATCACGAGAATGGCATTTGTCACATCGGTGAGTATTGTGCACCAGAGATTCAGTTCACATGCATGTACCCAGTATATTCGTCTTGGCCAGCCTTCGAATGATCTGGAATACGATAACAGCAAAATCTCAACAAAAATGGCGTAACATCGACGCACATTCGCAGGTTGTCTCGCTTTCCAAGTCCATCCCCACAAGTCCAAATAAATCATATAGGATGGGTCCTGATAGATTGTTCAATACACTAGCTCGCGGCGACGACCAAATCGTCCACAGACTATTTTAATCACATGGCATAAGAAAAGCTTGGTTCCGCATGCAATCTACTGAACTTTGATAGATTTGGAAGCAAGATAAAAATAAGCAGTAGATATATATATGCATGAGCGATAATTTTATGGACAAATAGCTGAAAGTTATAAGCTCCAGTGCATATTTTTATGTAATTTACGATTAACCGGAATCTGAAGATATAACAACGCAACATACGTGTAGTGCATTCATTATTCTATGTTGAGTAATATATGATGAAATAGCGAATAACATGAAAAAATAAGTACATACATACCTCATTAATCTGAAATTAAGTTCGTTTCATACATTGTCTTCAAGTACTTCAACCGCTAATTATCTCTTTCGTATTTGTAGAGAAAGGAGATCTGTTCATTGGTAACCAGTGCTGTCGCCTTGGAAAGAAATGACGAGCCAGATAACGACGCATCTCTCCCAGCGAATCCACGATCCCCACGACGAACAATCTTATAGTTATACCCCAGCGACAACTTAGATATGTTGAACATGATTCCCACCCAGGCATCACACTGCCGGAAGTGATCCAGATAAGACAGGTTATGCCCTTTAGAGAATATTATCCTATATTTTGCTTTTTTGAATGAGAATCCAGAAAGTTGTTTTAACCTTTGTTGCCCCATTATTCATGTACAATTTAGTGTGCCCAGGTTCAGCATCACGAATGATTTTTGTTCATGAGACAATCACGAAAGGGTGTTTATATTGAAGGCAGCCAATGTAGCCTCAGAAACGACGCATGTGCTGGGAGGTGTCTGACGACGAACGTGATGCTCCCGTAGAGCCGAATCCCGAGCAGGTTCATCTCCCATCGTGACATTGCTCTGCTCTTTTTGCTCAATCATTTGTTATGTTGCTTCGTATACAGAGTGCCAGGGCCATATCCAGCAGAACATTTTTACCCAGTTTATCAAATAGATGTATGAATAAATAATAAAAAAATAGATTGAATGATTATACATCTTGGGTTATCATTTGAAAATCACTGTTCTCGACAAAAGAAAAAACTGTTTGTTGGGCAATTTGTCTTGGCGTGGTTGTTGTCGCAGCAAATGTTAGAAAGACGCTGCGGCAAAGTATTTTTCTTAGTTCATGTTGACAGAAGTAATGTGGATCTCCTCGAAAGGGTCCTCTGCGTATGCTCTTTGGGTGGACAATGCTCTGGCGTTTTTTTCGACAAGTATAAATGAGTGACAGCAGGGGTATCGGAGGATAGGCAGAGACTGGGCGTGTTTGGGCGTTAAACAAAGGCCTCACTTTTTTTGCATAAAGAAGATGAGCTCATGCCAAAGCTCGAAATGCCCACTTGACTAAAAGCCAAAATTAATGTGAAACATTGAATGAGAACCAGGAATGATTACGATATGTCAGTGATAACAAATCATAGTCAAATAACATGCTATGATATGAGCAGCAGCTATTTTTTTTATTACAGGGTGAGGCTGCCGAAGCGCATCACTAGCACAACTGCACCAGCTCGATACTTGTGTAAAGCGGGTGTAAGCAATCTCTCTAGCACAGTGTATTGCATTTTGTATTGAGAGGAAGGTATATATCAGCTCTGCTAATGATAGCATTGTCCATCACGTGTTTCTATAAAAAATGGTGAAATACGTCAGAGGTGAGAAAAAGCCCTAAAAGCAAGTTTCTTACGTCTCCCTTTTAATAATTTTTTAAAGAATCCATGGTAAATGATCAGGAGAAAATGATTTTGCATTCAGGATCTCTTACACTTATACCTCTTATGTCTCCGCTGTGCAGGTGGATCACATTGAAGGTATCCTCTGTTTACCTAGAAAAAGGTCGAAAGAAAACCGCTCAGGAAAACCGAAGATGCAATGTTCTTTTAGAAAATATTCATCCAAGTTGTATGGAATCACTGAAATTAAAAAGTTCTGAAACGTTATTAATGAAATCCCATGATAGAGTATCAACAGGTTTCTCGAAATCGATTAGCAACAACAGGCCAGCACATGTTTCAGTTTGTGCGAGATCAAATTACTCTTACTAATCCAATATTATCTCTTATAAAAACTGTCTTTGATGAACCGGTTTGCTCTTTAACAATTATTTATCCTCAGTAAAACTCGTTCTGCTATACAGGAAGAAGCGATTGAGCATTCAATAAAATGATTAGTCGTCATTATTTTAAAATTTTCGTGGGTTGATCACTCTTTGAGAGAGAGGTCATTGCGCCTCAGTGTATCTGGTTCCTTTCATGGCCTTAAGCTAACAGTTAGTATGAAATAAAATGGCGACACACCTTAATGGCGTTTGCTGGAGACGAAATAACATTCGTTGTCCCCCCATACGGAGTGTACTATCGCTTCCAGGTCTGAAGTTGTCCTGGAAATAAACGATTGAACAGTTTTGTTTTTCTCTTTGATGAACTCGAAAACATCATTTCAATCATTCCAGCCTGGAATATGGTGAATCTGAAGAAAATCCATCCGAACAAACACGGTGAATGCAGTCAGATTCAACATAATAGCGTTCTGGTTGAGAATTGTATCTGGCTTATTCTAGCCAATTAACCTATAAGACGTACAAACATCTTTTTGCACCTAAAACTGTTTCGAATTCTTCTGGGTTTGACTTTATACGAGGATTTCTAGTGAGATAATTGTGGAATGAGCAATTTCTGGATAAATCAGCGACATCTTCTGTCAGCTATAGCGGTGGGTAAACGGAAAGGTTAAAATGAACCTTTCTGGAACAGTCTATTAATTTTAAACGGATGATTGAAATGCGGTCAGGCGCAACTGCATATGTATACAAAGCTTTTAAACCCAGTTTCAAATTTAAGGTGTATCTATAGGCATTACTTTAGAAATTGGTAAAAAAAAAAACAATATACAGCAGATATGAGAGTTCGAAGGTATGATAGTAGTACAGAGTTTCACATCATGTACGAATATATGGCGCCAAAACAAAAATTAAAGAAACGCATGTTTTATAGAAAAAAATTCGCGATACTCGATAGCATGCTATCAGAAATATAAACAAATATAAAATTAGTTCACAGAATCGTTATGTTTTCGTTAGAAACGGGGGAAATTGTATCAGTCATTTTAAAAGCCATGTCTCCCTCTCATCGTTTGCAACTCCTTGTTGTTGAGTTCAAGAGAAACTAAAGTTGATTGATTTGTTGATTGATTGGCGTTTAGCGGAGAATATTCTATTTGTATGTTAGTTCAAACGGTCAGTGCTCCGAGTACAGAGCGTTTGTGTCTGGCACTTGGAACCATGATCATCCAGGGCAACAGAAGAGCACAAAAGAGCTGGCGTCAGTGCAGATTCCGCTTTCCAGCGATCGGTGTCCGGAGTGTACTAAACAATACATTGGATACATTTTCTTTATTTAAATATTCACCATATATAATGACAATTTATAATCCGTTCAGTCTATTCACTTCTAGCATTGCCAAACATGTGCACTGAATTTTGCGAACTTTCACCAGAGAAGGCGCCCTGAATTTGTAAGGAATCAAGCGGTCCCAAACGGTAGTTTCACTTTCGTCAACGAAAGGGAGATTACTAGTAAGATTCTCTTGCTGTTTGGTTTGTGAAGCAAAAAAAAATTCTTTAATTCTGAACATGAAACTGCATTTCCTATAAAGAAAATACCCAAGTTTTATCCTATAAATCCTCACAGCCAACGGCGAAGCAACATAGCGTCGATAGCGTTTGAAGTAAGGTACCATAGGCTTTCAGTTATTTCTGCTTTCTTTGTATACACAGTCCATGTACTCTACTGAATTTAGAAGGGCATTGCTAATATATGTGTGATATTGAGCAAACTGGACTAGTTTGATTAAAAGTTTCATATTTGTATGGAAGCCGGATGCGGCCAATCGTTTTTTCGTTTCTTTCGCTTTTGATAACGCGCGGCGCGAAAAAACGAAAAGACGAGATTGTGTCGAATTTCGCGAGATTTTGCCTTTTTCTCGTCTTTTCGTTTTCTGGTTTTCTCTTGTTTTGATAACGCGCGGCACGAAAACACGAGATTGCAAGGCGAAAAAACGAGAATACGACGCGAGAAGACGACAAAACGAGGGCCAAAAATCTCGTCTTTCCGTTTTCACGCCTTATCAAAAGGCGGAAAAACGAGAAAACGAAAAGACTAGAAAACGAGAAAACGAGAAGACGAGAAAACGAAAAGACGAAAAAACGAATAGACGAGAAAACGAAAAGACGAGTTTCGATACAATCTCGTCTTTTCGTTTTTTCGCGTGGCGTCCATAGTTCGCTGACATTCAATTCTGCGCATGACCGGAAGCACTTGAAAGTTTGGAAAGTTGAGTATTTGTGGTTTAAAATTATGGCAATTTTTTCCCAAATTATTGTAGCTCTTAAACTAAAATGTATAAGAAAAAACCAGGGAGCCATATTTCAAACCTATGTCGACATCGACGCTGTTTCACGCCACATTTACAGTATACAATATTAAACAAGCTTTCATGCAGACCTAAACTTTATGTTTGCCTTACAAACGTAACAGCAACAGCTCCTTTAAGTCATTTAAGTGTAACATCAAATAACACTAAAAATGTGTTAAGTTATGACCCCTCCATTGATCGGCGTCAATGTCTGACATTCAAAGTGTTGGTGATCCGATTTGGTGAACTGCAACTAACAGCAACACAAAATCAAGAACAGTTACCCCTCAGATTGCTGATTATTTAATTACATATTCTGAAAAAATGACGATATTCTCCATATGCAGTCTTCACTGAATCATTCCTATACTCTATTGTAGTAGTACTATAACATGATATTAGGCATACGTGTATGTATACATGGTGTTCACTACAGTATTAGTTATTCAGGTTTTTCCCCCGGGTGTATGGAAATGTACGTCCCAGCTCCCTGAAACTCCTAAACCCCCAAGCGTCAGTCGAAGGTTGTACGAGTTTCAGGGAGGATTGTAACTTCCATACACCCGGGAGGAAACTTGAATATCGAATTCATTTTTCTTCAAGACTTTTTATCTTATAGCAAAATATTGAGAAAAAAGCTTTGAGTTTCAACACAGACTCGCTGTTCCAATGTGCATGTTTCATGAACATCTGGGAAATTAAATGCAAGATTCAAATTGACTTGACACTTATGAATTACCATCTCCCAGATTTTTGTGAAACATGCACATTGGAACAGTGAGTCTGTGTTGAAACTCAAAGTATACACACCTTAAGCTTGAATCAAGCATTGGAAAGTGCATACAAAGTTTGAAATATATGTATTAAGGCAGTGTGACGTCACTGGACCTAAATATGATTGCAACAGACCACCATAGAATACGATGCTTCATTTGCAGTTTACTCTGTGTAATAAAATCGTAAAAAATTACAAAAAATATTCTCCTACACTGTTTGCAATGGTCTTTCACCTAATGGAAACTTTGCTTGGGGCTTTACGATCACTTTATCAATGTGTTCACAGGGTATTGGATATCACTTTTGTCACTTGGTTACCAATAATTTCAGAAATACGGACCATAGCAACCATTAACTAAGTATTTTATTCCTGGAACTTAAAAGTTCAGCTTGATTTTATTGTTGATGAAAATGATTCCCATATTTGTTACTGCATATTCATTGATTCAAATTTAATAACCGACATTTTCAAAATGAAGCCCCTAGCAACGGGTTGTTTTAGAAACCGCATTTCTAAAAATAATTGGAGTTTTTCAAACAACAAAGTCATAAAGTTTGCATAATGCTATGAATAATGAATACAATAAGCTTGAAAGAGATTAGGTCTATAGCTCTATATTTCAGCACAAATAGAGCTCATTAGCCTTGGTTCACTTGGTGAAATTACAAGATCTCATATGCATCAATTCCCTGAATATCAGATTGATTATACCAAATATCTCAAAACCCACTTTGCATGCAGTGGACAGCATCTTACTCAAATTTGTGAGTCCTTTCTTCTCTCAAAATTGACCCTAGACCGATTCGGTTCACCTAGATCATGTTGATCATGAAGTGCCCCTTCTCTCGGATTAATACAGAAATGATGGGGAAATGGAGAAATAGATAGGCCTACCCATAAAATTGAATTTTCAGATAAAAATTCGACCTTGGTTTTTGTAAAAAGTTTCAGATAACACGTAAATCACTTCCTTCAATCTGTTGGGGGTTTTTCTGTCTAAAAGACACTTTTAAAGATGAAGGTCAAAGGTTAAATTTGTTTTCTGATGGTACCGAAGTTGAATTTTGTGACACTTTCCTATCTATTTTCAGGCTTTTCTATTAATTGAGATGGCGACAAAGTTATCCGTATTCAAAAAAGCAATTGCGTATTTATTTTAACAATGAACATGTATATATACTTTTAATCAACAAAAAATTATTCGTCAGAAATTGAATTCTAATATATTTAAAATGTATTAGGACCTGTGTCAGAGTTGTGCGTCTCCAGCTTAAAAGCTTATTCACATACATAATATATCGGCAAGTGCTGCGAATATCTTGATATTTTGATCAAAGACATCTATATTTTATTTCAGCAGACAATTTAAAGTTTAAATCTTAATTCCATGTTTGCTTTTGAATGTTAACACTGAAATATCTTCCATATCCACTATACTTAATGTCGCATAACATGTGTATGATCCGGTGGGATATAGAGGATATCACCTGTTTCTTGACGAATACCATAAATATTTCATCTCGTGGGGTGAGAAAAATGCCAATTTTCTCACCCCACGAGATGAAATATTTATGGTATTCGTCAAGAAACAGGTGATTTTCTTTTTATTATATACTTCTGTTGTACTACTTTGTCCTGATTCTTTCAAAACATTAAAATAATTCAGATTTTGTTGGCTTTTACGACTGAAGATGCACTGAAACACTGGTTATTTTCACTGTGACGTCACTCGCGGACTACTTTGCTGTCAACAAATCGCACGTGCTGCAAGCGAATTTCTTTCAGTCGGGTATCCTGCACTTTAGTATCGATGACATCCAGCAGATCTCAAGAATTTTATTAGCTTTATATCTTAAATAAACGATTTTCATGCCGACCCGTCAGCCAACTCCCCCCCCCCCCTCCCTCCCCTTCGGCAGAAAAGCACGGTCGATCCTGTAGGTCTGGCTTGTCTCGCTGTCTGCACTCGAGCCTTAAACTGAGGAATGTGTTTTATTTTCCGCGCTGGGTTTGTGTTGGCACTCTGCACTGCTCTGGCCAAACTGCAGTCACGTCGCGCTTGTTCAGGTGCACGCGTACGTGACGAGTCGGTCCCATTATCGCCATTGCCGGTATTTCTTATTCATTTTGTGCCTATTTGTGTTTCATTTCCTGTCAAAATCTGGTCACCATAAGGCATAATAACATACAAATCTTCTCAAATATTTAGCTTGTTTTTCTTTGGCGCACAAACCTTGCGGAGATTTGGTCAATTGCCTCATCACTGTGACCACGGCGACATGTATTTGTGCGCTGTGACGTCATTTTCCATATCCTCACATGATGATATATTTGGTATCATCACTCCGTGAAAATATCGCTTTTATTTGATTGATAATTTTCACTATCTCATCGCCAAGTATATAATAAATTGTTATATTTACTGGTTCTCCAGTGTTTGCTATTGTTTCTTGTTACCATGATTGTTTGTATGTCTTGCCTTTGTATGTTAATGGCATAGAGCAGTAAACAAATCTGAATCTGACAGAGGCCTATTGTCTGAATCTAAATCGATATTATCAACAACAACAACCGGAATCTTGACAACTTGGTAAACTATCCACGTGTTTACAGTGTATCCCTTCGCAAATATAGATTAGTTCAGTCACGTGTTTTGTTGAGCCAGTCAGCGATCGGCTACACTGTTATAAATCACACCGTAAATTCACAATTAAATGTACTGGCAGAAAAGGTGCCAGTACATTCAACTGTAAAATTACGTTGCACCGTATTTTACAATTACTGTTTTTTAACGGGCTTTGAACTGTAAAATGTTGCACCGTATTTTATAATTACCGTTTATTTACAGGCATTCAACTGTAGAATTTGCGTAGCCCTGTAATTTACAATTACCGGTGTTTTAACATTCTTTAAACAATACAATTACGTGGCACCATTGTCTACAATTATCGGTTCCGCGGCAACGTAGGTCACTGGAAGGCCGAAATGGCCATTGCTCTTCGTGCTACAAATGCGATCACCACAAGCTTCGTAAATAATCACGAACGAATCTGTGCAATTATTACACGAATAGTAGGATGCAACTGCAAGTCAGATAAAACCCATCTTCGCATATGTAAGTCGAACACTAAATGACGGAACGTTAGTGTAGTATTTAGCTTGAACTGTGAAGATGGATAAAATCAAAACTAAACCGTAGTATAGACCGAAAATTAAAGTTAGCCGCTGCGTCCGTCTCAGCGCGTGTTCTGATAATGCTCTGAATGCTGTATCGTACAACGCAGGTGTCGGATGTTTCCTGCAACTGAGTGTTTCGTGTGCAAAGATATCAACCTCCTTTCAGAGAAAACAAGAATTTTGTGTTACGTGTGTGCGCAGTTTACCCATTGCAGTTGATGTCAATTGAAATATCACAATTCAATTTACAGATTAATGTGTTTACGATTGAATGTACTGTAAACTCCAACATGCATTTACTGTGAAATAACGGTAATTTATAACAGTGTAACCTTCTCTCTCTCTATCCGCAAGTCAGCGAGTAGCAAGACGTCACTCGAGTTGTATGGGTATATACGAGCCGAATTTTCAACAAATCACAATCCAGATAATGAATTCAAATTTGTTTGTGGGATAATAAAGTGTTTTATACTATCTTATTGTTTTCTTAAATATGTAATTAATATATCATCACTCTGCGAGGGGCCTTGGGTTACATGTCGGTATTTTCTCTATAACGGCTGAGACGATGGATCGATAATTCATGAAATTTGTTTTAATATTAATAGTTCGACAGCGTTTTGTTTTATTTTACTTTGGTTCTAAGCTAAGCAAAGATTATCTCGACCAAGGGAATGTATGAAATACTATAGTATAACGCTAATAAGTTCGCAACAATTAAACTATAGCGGATAAAATGCCTTCACAATATATCATACATCAACACACCTGTTATGCTTTTTCAATGTTCTGCATGTAGAAAATCTATAAAAATGTATATAATTTCAAATCAAGGGAAATAAATCCAGCTGACTTAATACCAAGTGCGAACCCAATGTCTGCTTTTGCGAAGTCGGAATAGTTAGATCTGGCTGACTTTAGATGTGTAAGGTCTCAGCCTGCTTCGCCAATACCATGACGTTATGCTAATATGTTTTGATACTCACGTGAATGCTAACTCAGAGAATATTTATGGGATGTTGTAGACATGACTGTTCGATATACGGCGCACTCCAGGACAGATATCTTTCAATATGTAAAACAGGCTAAGTGAGCGGGCTTAGAGAGAACATTACGCGAAGTGCGCGAGTGTTTGAGGGAACATTTTGGAGTTATGTCTATGTTTCCCGGAATGATTTTTCTTTTTTTTTAAACATGACAAAAATGTGTCGGGAATGTCACGATATGAGCCAATCAATCACAATTTTTGCGTGACTCTAGATTAAATCCCCACACTGGTGACAATATAATATTTGTCCCCCACTCTCATACTAAGAATTTTACTTCCGACGGTGGAAAAGATTTTTTTTAACTGATGTAACCCATATAAGACTATAGCCAATAGTTATACGATGATAGATGAAAAGGCACTTATTATGTCGGTTGAATGCATTTGATACGTTCTTCTTTTTCTTCTTCCGATAGTGTGTGCGTGCGGGCTGGTGCACAAAACTCAAATATCTAACAAGATGTATTAAATTTTTTGATGTAACAAATCAATTATTGTCTTAAATATATTATTTTTAGTCGTTTCTACTGGTTTGTCTTACAAATATAGTTTTTGCCTCTGTATATATTAGCCCGTTACCAATGAATACAGAAACAACTGTTTTACAGCTTCACACAGATTAGGCAGCATACGAATACACTGGTGCCATATGATATAATACAATATAAAGGAAAAACTAAATATCCGGGTGCAAAATAATTGTTGGCATTAACAAAGTCACTCCGAATAACATAGGAAGTCATATTTAAAATGGAACTACTTAACATTCTAAAGAAAAAAGTATAATTTACACATATTTAATCTCTTGTGAACATTTAAGGACGTGTTAGATCTGCAATTCTATAACACTTGTGTCAATAACATCGAGTTAACCAGTGCAATTATTACAAGATTTACCACGGTTATGTGAAATGTTCATGTGTCAAGTGCAGGTGTTCATTAGGAGATTCCATTTTACAAGTCGGACGAGGAAAGGGACGTCCGCTTTGATACAAGTAACAATCTAATAAAGCAAACAAATAAATTACAAGGAGAAATTTTCTTCAAAAGTTTAACTGTTGTTTCCATCGGGAAATTGATTAACAAAGCGACACAAATAGGCATATATCCACGTAATTTCCCAACAGATGACGCAGCTGACAAAATCACTCCCCATTTGACAGACCACATAAACTCGTCCACTGACGATGCCAACCGAGACGGGAGCATCGTCCCAACATCAGTGGATCAGTTTTCTCATAAACGGGGAAAAATGAAATAATGTTTTCATAGGCGTGCTAAATCGTTACTTTATGGCACGGTTAGTGTGAGAAAGTTTATAAATTTTAGGGCGCGGAATAAAATGTAAACTTTCCCACACTAACCGTGCGCAAAATAACGATTTAGCACTCCTATGAAAACATTATTTCTTAATTCGACTCGAGAACCAATCTAACCCTCGGACCTACAGCAACTTGAATAAGGCCAAAATTATGGACCGCGCCGACCACCGGAGTGAACTTTTATGCAATATCTATATCTTTTTTTTAATAACAAAGACAACTTAGTTCGTCTTTATAAATTAGTAAATATTATTGTGATGTGAAATAAAATAGTTTTTGCCCACTTTTCATGGCGGAAAAGCAGAAATTTTGAAGAAAGATGACGAAAACATCACTTTTCTGATACCCCATGTGGCCGCCATCTTAAATCTACCCATGATCCACACCTCGGGGGGTTATGCAAATGCAAATGAGCTCAAGATGACCTCAATATGATAAATTATAAAGTCACAGAGTGTCAGCTCTTAATTTTTTGTCGTTCCGGAGATAGCGCAGAAAGTTAGGTTGGCATTTACCCCCCAAGGCCTGGTACGGTTAATAATATTTAACGGTTGAAAGATAAGTATCCATTCTTTATTGTGTATTGCGTTATTCGACTGCACCATATGTAATTTGCCCGAGCTAACACATGTAACACATGTCATGTCTGTGTTAGATATTTATTATGAAGAAACTATACACATTTTCATTTATGCTATACCCCTATCTTTTTTAATAACAATGACAACTCAGTCCGTCTTTATCCTTTTCTGATTGTATGGTGTGTTTTCACATTCCTTCTGAAATTGACAAAATAAACTGTCGAAACTTTGAAACGGTCAACATGCGACTTCTTACGTCATTCGGAGTGACTGCCTATGTGTTATGCTAAGCTGTTCAGTGGATGAACAAGATTAATTGATGACTGTACGCATATGTGGTGGTGGGTATCATTGATGGTGGTCGCGATTTTTGGCGTGAAGAATGCTGGGACACTCGACACTCACGTAATTGTATTTGCAGAATATTCAGCTCCATTAACATGTTTCCGGTATGTGCTAATCTAGTACTGGATGTCACGGTGCGCCTTTTCAGCAAAATGACAAGTAGCTGGAGGTGTGTGGGATAGGTGTTGACCCAGACAATGCTGCAGTAGGAGACGTAAGAGTAGAATACTGAGTAATATAGACTAATTAAGGTCGATACTTGGTGTAAGTACGCATTGTTGAGGCTTTTGTTGAGGCTTTTGTGCAGCTGAAAAGGGTCACGTCTAGACGCGTTGTTGAGCTCAGACAGGCTATTGTAGGCTTTGTCTTGTGCGTTCTTACACCAAGAATAAACCCTAATTAAGATCCTCTTATTCACACAATGTTTAATATTGTTAATAATGCCTGTGTTTCTAGATAATTTTGAGCATAAATATTCAATATGTGATTGCCAGTTTAGCTTCTAATTAAAGAGTATGTCAAGAAATTTAAATGTGCTGGCGCATTCAAATTCATTGCCATCAAGAATGATTTTAGACGTAATATAAGTAGCATATATTTGGTTTTCTTAACAATGCGAGAAAGTAAAATGCACGAGAATCAGTCGTGAAGTTTAAGGAGTTCGCTTGACATTGTTTCAATTAAATGTTCATGATCAGTATCGGGAAAAACGGCGTTAGTGTCGTCAGCAAAAAGTATAATATCGAGACAGATGCGTTATATATATCAATAACGTAGATTAGGAGTAGAAAAGGACCAAGAATCGATCCCTGAACTCTCTCTAATTTGTCAATGATTCTTTTGGTTCAGGGTTCCCGAACTGTTAATACATTTTCGACTATCAGTCGCACAAATACATTGTAGCAGTTTGACTTTTATTGCCTCAGGGAAATGACAGATATTCCGTTGGAGGAAGGCCCGGGTGTCATTAGCCTTGTTTGTAATAATGTCAACATGCTTATTCCAGGTTAACTTGGGGTCGATATTGATAATATATTATTTCTCTCATGGGCGTAGCCAGAATGATTTGTGAGGGGTAATTTCCTAAGCTTACTTATTAGAGAGCCCAGTGCTGTGCTGTTTAACGTTGGAAAATAACGTAAAAGTAAAAGCTGAGAGGGAGTCGTTCGCACCCAACATCCCCCCCCCCAACGACACCATCGTCTCTTGTTAGTTATATTTCACATTTTAATTCATTAAACATTTGCCAATTTTATTTCCTGGATCCTGGTTCCTGGAGTAAGAGTGTTTTACAACGTGGCAAATGTCAATTCTAGATCGAAAACAAAAGTGGCCCCAGTGCACTGCCCAGGGAAACCCAGATGTTACAACATTTGAATTCTCTATTGCGATCTGTTGTGATATATTCCACAGGAAGTCTGCTATTCAGTTTATATGTATGGGCATCAACTTCGTTGAAGCACAGGCTATTTGCTTTCCAGCGACCACGAATAATAAACGCATGTCTCATTAAAGACTGGAAGTCTATTATTCAGTTTAATGTATAAGCATCAATATCCGTAGAAGCACAGCTTCTTTAGACACATACTTCGCACTAGTTCACCTTTGTCTTATTGCAAGAAGACACCAATTTGCTGGAATCAGGATTTTTGATACCTCAAATATACAACAAATTGTTGTACTTTCATAAAATATATTTTATTGTTGGCGCTCCATCGTATACCTAACTAGGGGTTGATAGACGTCACGTTTTACCACCGTTATTCGGCTGTAAAGATTAGTAAACAACTGAATACTGACTGTAAAAAACTCAAATATATATCATTTAGGTTAGAAATATTCAAAGTTTTCAGACAGAAACTAAATTCCCAAAATGAGATGGATAAATTCAATCGTCTCAAAGCGCTTTGCTAGATCATCATTTCGTGAAAACGGGGAATTCCAGCGCCGAAAATAAGTGAGAAAAAGCGTCGGAAGAATATATTAACGTTCCGAAATACCGGGTTAATCTCGACATGCCAAGCAGGCGGTATCGGCATGTATTCTCTGTGCGAAACTTGTCGACTCCGAGGTATTTTTATTCCCCAGCTTCCGAACAATTCGCGCCAATATTCTGACGTATATCGGAGACCTGTTACTATGGCCGCTGATAATTAATGGTTCGTTTCCCGTAACCCGCCCGCATCAGTATTTTGCAAGCAGTAATTACGCATGTGTATTAATTATTGGTACTGACGTGTCAAAATCCCTCAAAAAAATGCCTATAATGAATTGTGATTTCGCGAAGCCGCGCTTTCCAGTGATTTAATGACTCGTAAAATACCGAGATTGTCGTAAACACGTTTCGTCAAAGCCGTCTCTTGTACCGTCCATTCGAAGAGCACTGCAGCGCCACCTGTTGTACAAAGTTCAAGGGATTCCCCATAAACTGGCCAATGAAACGGTGGACTTTCTTGGGAATCCTCTAAGCTACGTCATTATCTTTTCCAGCCGGAGCTCTGGAAGGAAATTCTGTGGTCTCAATTCCGTAGTTTGTCTGACGGCAAAAATAGTAAATAACAACAAACTGGACATTCGCAATGTAATCTAACGAAATATGCATTGAGAAGTGAAGAAGTATAACTATTCGTATGCAAACTAGATATCGATTTTCACGCGGATTTCTCAAATCAAAGGGAAGTATGTTCACCATACACCCTTTCGTTCCTCGAAAATGAGACAACCGCGCAATGAATTCAGAAATGTCCGCATGGTTGATCGCATTCATCCTGGTGTTGATCAAAATGATTTTGGCCAACGAAGCCATGATAGCTTCAGCAAACAGTCAGTTTTATGTTAAATTCACAACTTTCCTATTCCCTGAAAAGACGACCGCCAGCTCTGTCATCGAGCGTTTTCTGTCCAAGGCAGATCTGAAACCACCTCCGTCGATGAAATCTTGGTCCAGTAAAATGGCAGCCACTCATCACTGTGTCACCGAGTGTTTTTTGTATGGATTAGTTTATTCATTCATTGTCAAATCAAATCAAATGCAGTCATTAACTAAGTCAATCTGTGATTTATATGTGATTAATTATTCGTCAAATCAATTGCAATCATTGACTGTTAATCTGTGATTCTCATGTCTTATATGGGCGCTTGTAATCAGCAAATAAATTCTATAAATCTATAAATCGCTCAGTGCCATGGATCAAGAATCCACAAACTCTATTAGCATGCAGTGGTGGACTTGAAGAAAGACTTCTCTTCCAAGTCTTTACTGACTCTGAAAATGAGAAGAAGGCATCGTGATTAGACCAATGCTGTTGCTGTTGTTGACAAGCTTCAAAATTTACAAAGGGTATTAATTTTATTCAGAATTCCCAACACATAATGAATTGACTTACAAATAGGCTTAGGCCTACAATGCCTGGATCATGATGTCAGCTAGCAACTTTTTGACTCCCATTTATTTATTTTCCTAACTCGAAACTCCTGCAGTAGATAAACTCTGTGATCCAAGTGCCTGCCTTGGCACTGTAAGCTTCTGGTAAAATACAAAGACACTCGAACTCCTGGTAAAAACTCTAGGTACCGGTACTTAACACTTTATTTAAGACTTAATCGATTTGTTCTAATATTGTGATTAACTTTTTTTTTGGTATTGATTATACAGGGTGGTAAAAAAATTCAAAAACTCAATACAACTTAGTGGAGTGGCCGTAAAAACAGAAAAAAACTGAAATGGAGTCGAAAAAAAACCTCAATATTTTAACTAGGGTGGTAAAAAATTTGACGTCTATGAACCCCTGCCCGTCCGCAGAAACCACGCATTGACGTATAGCATCCTTCCAAAGTGCTCCAAAACCTTATCACCAACACTTCTGTCACCAAGGTGGAATTATGGTCGTGATTTTAGAAGTAAAACTTAACTCATATACCGGTATTACTGTGTGTCAGGGATGTATTAGACCTGAACTATATATACCGGTATCACTGTGTGTCAGGGATGTATTAGACCTTAACTACATATACCGGTATTACTGTGTGTCAGGGATGTATTAGACCTTAACTACATATACCGGTATTACTGTGTGTCAGGGATGTATTAGACCTTAACTACATATACCGGTATTACTTTGTGTCAGGGATGTATTAGACCTTACCTATATATACCGGTATTACTTTGTGTCAGGGATGTATTCAAGATTCAAGATTCAAGATTCAAGATTTTATTGTACGAACACCAGATATGGCAGAGTACAAGAGTAAATAAAATCAGTAGAACAGTAAAATACTGAAATGCAAAACAGAAGCACATGTAATCTATATACATGAACGCGTATATCTGTGTGTCAGGGATGTATTAGACCTTAACTACATATACCGGTATTACTGTGTGTCAGGGATGTATTAGACCTTAACTACATATACCGCTATTACTGTGTGTCAGGGATGTATTATACCTTAACTACATATACCGGTATTACTGTGTGTCAGGGATGTATTAGACCTTAACTAGATATACCGGTATTACTTTGTGTCAGGGATGTATTAGACCTTAACCCTACCGGGCCTGGGGTGGGGGGGCGGAAAGTGCCCCCCCCCCGCCCCCCCCCCCAGTGAACTTTACCCTGCTGCTCCGAAACGACAAAACCGAGGAGGCTAAAACTTGGTGACTTTTAAGCTTATCTTATTGGGGTCATTTTGAGCCAATTTTCAATAACCCCCAGGCAGAGGATCATGGGTAAATTCAAAATGGCGGCCATGTGGTATGCGCGAAAGTCGTGTTTTTCAATCTTTTCGCTCCATTTCTTCACATTTTCCTTTCATAAAAGCCCTTAAAAGTATTTTATTTACTAATTATTTTCTATTTTATTAGATTTTTTTCGAGAGAAAAATCTGAAAAATGAAAATTTCGAAAAATCGACCCCAAAAAGGTCGAAAAATGGCTTCCGAGAAGATTACGTCACTGTGACGTCATCATGGCGGCCATCTTGGATTTTTTTACATTTTTCGGTAGAGCTTGAACCCAAGGTACTGTGTGGTAAGTTTCAGCGACCTAGCCTTAGTGGTAGAGAAAATATATAGGGGGCCACTTTTCGCCCCCCCCCCCAGGCTGCGATACACCCCAAATCGCCCAGGCCAGATAGGGTTAACTACATATACTGGTATTACTTTGTGCCAGGGATGTATTAGACCTTATCTACATATACCGGTATTACTGTGTGTCAGGGATGTACTAGACCTTAACTACATATACCGGTATTACTTTGTGTCATGGATGTATTAGACCTTAACTACATATACCGGTATTACTGTGTGTCATGGATGTATTAGACCGTAACTACATATACCGGTAATACTGTGTGTCAGGGATGTATTAGACCTTAACTACATATACCGGTATTACTGTGTGTCAGAGATGTATTAGACCTTAACTACATATACCGGTAATACTGTGTGTCAGGGATGTATTAGACCTTAACTACATATACCGGTATTACTGTGTGTCATGGATGTATTAGACCGTAACTACATATACCGGTAATACTGTGTGTCAGGGATGTATTAGACCTTAACTACATATACCGATATTACTGTGTGTCAGGGATGTATTAGACCTTAACTACATATACCGGTATTACTGTGTGTCAGGGATGTATTAGAACTTAACTACATATACCGGTATTACTGTGTGTCAGGGATGTATTAGACCTTAACTACATATACCGGTATTACTGTGTGTCATGGATGTATTAGACCTTAATTACATATACCGCTATTACTCTGTATCATGGATGTATTAGACCTTACATACATATACCGGTATTACGTTGTATCAGGGATGTATTAGACCTTACCTATATATACCGGTATTACTTTGTCATATACCGGTATTACTGTGTGTCATGGATGTATTAGACCTTAACTACATATACCGGTATTACTGTGTGTCATGGATGTATTAGGCCGTAACTACATATACCGGTAATACTGTGTGTCAGGGATGTATTAGACCTTAACTACATATACCGATATTACTGTGTGTCAGGGATGTATTAGACCTTAACTACATATACCGGTATTACTGTGTGTCAGGGATGTATTAGAACTTAACTACATATACCGGTATTTCTGTGTGTCAGGGATGTATTAGACCTTAACTACATATACCGGTATTACTGTGTGTCATGGATGTATTAGACCTTAACTACATATACCGGTATTACTGTGTGTCAGGGATGTATTATACCTTAACTACATATACCGGTATTGTTGTGTGTCAGGGATGTATTAGACCATAACTACATATACCGGTATTACTGTGTGTCAAGAATGTATTAGACCTTAACTACATATACCGATATTACTTTGTGTCAGGGATGTATTAGACCTTAACTACATATACCGGTATTACTGTGTGCCATGGATGTATTAGACCTTAATTACATATACCGCTATTACTCTGTATCATGGATGTATTAGACCTTACATACATATACCGGTATTACGTTGTATCAGGGATGTATTAGACCGTACCTATATATACCGGTATTACTGTGTGTCAGGGATGTATTAGACCTTAACTACATATACCGGTATTACTGTGTGTCATGGATTTATTAGACCTTAACTACATATACCGGTATTACTGTGTGTCAGGGATGTATTAGACCTTACCTACATATACCGGTATTACTGTGTGTCATGGATTTATTAGACCTTAACTACATATACCGGTATTACTGTGTGTCAGGGATGTATTAGACCTTAACTACATATACCGGTATTACTGTGTGTCAGGGATGCATTAGACCTTAACTATATATACCGGTATTACTGTGTGTCAGGCATGTATTAGACCTTAACTACATATACCGGTATTACTGTGTGTCAGGGATGTATTAGACCTTAACTACATATACCGGTATTACTGTGTGTCAGGGATGTATTACACCTTAACTACATATACCGGTATTACTGTGTGTCAGGGATGTATTACACCTTAACTACATATACCGGTATTACTGTGTGTCATGGATGTATTAGACCTTACCTACATATATCGGTATTACTGTGTGTCATGGATGTATTAGACCTTAACTATATATACCGGTATTACTGTTTGTCAGGGATGTATTAGACCTTAACTACATATACCGGTATTACTTTGTGTCAGGGATGTATTAGACCTTAACTATATATACCGGTATTACTTTGTGTCATGGATGTATTAGACCTTAACTACATATACCGGTATTACTGTGTGCCATGGATGTATTAGACCGTAACTACATATACCGGTATTACTGTGTGCCATGGATGTACATGTATTAGACCTTACCTAAATATACTGGTATTACTGTGTGTCATGGACGTATTAGACCTTAACTACATATACCGGTATTACTGTGTGTCAGGGATGTATTAGACCTTAGCTACATATACCGGGATTACTGTGTGTCAGGGATGTATTAGACCTTAACTACATATACCGGTATTACTGTGTGTCATGGATGTATTAGACCTTAGCTACATATACCGGGAATACTGTGTGTCAGGGATGTATTAGACCTTAACTACATATACCGGTATTACTGCGTGTCAGGGATGTATTAGACCTTAGCTACATATACCGGGATTACTGTGTGTCAGGGATGTAGTAGACCTTAACTACATATACCGGTATTACTGTGTGTCAGGGATGTATTAGACCTTAGCTACATATACCGGTATTACTTTGTGTCAGGGATGTATTAGACCTTAGCTACATATACCGGGAATACTGTGTGTCAGGGATGTATTAGACCTTAACTACATATACCGGTATTACTGTGTGTCAGGGATGTATTAGACCTTAACTACATATACCGGTACTACTGTGTGCCATGGATGTATTAGACCTTAACTACATATACCGGTATTACTGTGTGTCAGGGATGAATTACACCTTAACTACATATACCGGTACTACTGTGTGCCACGGGTGTATTTGTTTTCAAATTACTCTTATTCGGTCCTAATGGCAATCTCAAATGAACGTTTCTGGGGTTTGTTTTGTCACAAAAAAAAACAACACTTCGTTCGATATACAAGTTTGACTTTCTGTCATTTGATGGAATTTTGAGGAGTTAGGTTGAGGGGTGAACAAAATACACCGATACAATACAAGTCTTGAAAATAGGATCCTGGCTAAAAATAAACCCCGAGTATTATATAGTGATCAGAATGAATAATACGAAGGCGTATATGTAGAGCATGGCTGCCAATATAGGAGACAAAGACCGTTGCCTTAACCATGTTAACTATATACCAGCATACACTTATATTATAGAGGGAGTAAGTTTTATAAGTACTGGCATAGACCTATGTGTCATCTCGTACAATAGGTAAATGTTTCCACGGCTATACGCCTCATTAACTGCTATGAATAATAAACGCATATCTCGTCAAAGCGTTCTTCAGCGAACAAAACGCCGAACTATCTGTTAAAACCCGTGACGTTTTTCTGGCAATTTGCTCCATCTACCGAGTGCATGAAAACAATCGGCAGAGTATAGAAAGTGCTAGGATCTAAATTAATAATTCATACTAAACTTTGTTCGAACCGAAAGTACATTTAATAGTCCCATTAACTGAAGTGTGTATTATTTACTGACAATATATTATGTTTCACGCCGACTCGCGAAAAGGCGAAGGCATCAAATCTGCATGTTCGGTCAAATAACTACTAGGCACCTCACAATCGGATGTCCACTTCGTGTTCAAACTACACACGTCCAACATGTCTAACCGCCACTTTAACAATAGATTAGGTTATATAAGGGATTTAGTCTTGGGTAATTTTTTATCAAATCAATACAGCATCAGTAAATGTAGTGAAGACAAATCCCTGTATGGGATAATAATCTACAAAGAACACCAACGGAATATTCCATCAGAAAACAATAAATATTCAATACGCTTTCAAGTGAATGTCCTTAACATGACATGATTTGTTTTTCGGTATAGTAATAATGTCGGTTTGTTGATACGTGAACGTTTCTCCAAACTTCATCCCCAAATGTATGGGGGCTTAGTTTGTTCGGTGGTTAAAAATGTCCGGTGCCTATCTCGTGAAGGAAAAGGATATCACATGGGACAATAATCCCCAGGACATTCTAAATCATCACAAGTGTATACATCACACCACCCCACAAGCTGGAGCTACTTTCAGTTGTACATATACTGGCGGAATAATACATTGACACGCCTCAGAAGGTTGGGTAGAACGGTTCAGATTGGTGAAACATTCGTCATATTGGAGCCGCCTTCGAATATGCGATCATGATGTTCCGAATGACCAGCTCCATTGTACTGGGTACAAGTTCAATACAAATATAGTTTAAGACAGAGCGTTCCAAATAAAAGAACTTACATCTCTACATCTTAACAAAATATCTGTACCGTTAAAGCCTGTACCAGTCTGTCCGCGATTTTATAGCTCGATAACCACGCGACGTAGAGACACAATACATTGCTTATATATATTTCGAAAAGTATTGACCAGGAGAGTGACACAGGCCTATTAGACAACAAGTGGTGGAGTTTCCCTAAGGCTTCACTTCGAGCATATAGCTTTATAGAATGTGGTGTGTATCTGGATTATGAAGAATAAAGAGTGATTGAAATCGAGACACTCATTTCCTCACAAATCTCTATCGTTGGCAATATGAATATAAATGACCCATAAGAGTGGATGAATAGGTGGGAGTTAGCAGATAAGTGAAAACAAGTGATAATAGCTATAAACTCGAGAGATGTTATCTATAAGCTTTAGCAGCTGAAACTAGACTTGGAGATAAGCAATGATCCCTCGAGCAGTGGAGTATCTTAGCATTCTCCTTGGTTGAGGAATGGCATGACCTTAAACAGATATCATGTGCAGAAGTACTACTGTGTCAGTTCGATGGATAAACCTACTTGTATTACAATTATCAATGTAATACTGTCATCTTAAAGCGATGCATTCGCTGTTGTTTTTTTTTTCAAGCAGCGCCTCTGTTCGAGTACTTCAGTCTTCTGTGTGGGGTATAATAGACCCAAGCTATCTCCATCTCAATTGGGGACCCTCCGTGACCGAGTGTTCTAAGGCGCTTCGTTGGTGATCGCTACCTTGCACGCGTTCGAGCCTAGCTGGATCATGTGTGAAATTACTTGCCGACGGGCCGGTATTCCTCCACTAATCAGACTGGCTGTCACCATAGGAGTGAAATAACATTGAGTGTGACATTAAACCAAACCATTTATTTTGGCGCAAATGATAAATTAGAATATTGAATCTGGGGACTTTTTCTATGGTACTGGTGTTGGACATAGCTCACCACCTACAATTGAACGATTCGACCAAAATAAGATCACTAAAGACTCTTGTGCATTGTAGCATCTTTTGCCCAATATATGAGTCCAGTAAAGTACGAATTATAATAACGTTACCAAATGAAGTAGCAAAATGCATACTTTGACTGGTTCATTACTGAAAACAATAAGAATCCTCTAACTGGTTTGATAAATGTTTTTAATGTTTTATCACTTCAAGGTTTTTTTATTACATTCACGACTTTTCTAATTGTGAAGTTGTTTACCATAAGCAAGTCGGGGAAATGTGCCTCACCAATTTTGGAGGTAAAAAAGGTCGTTTTTCTTGAATAACTCAGAAAATATGAACAAAATAGCATATTTTTTCTAAATGGCGCATAAATTGAAATAGTTACATATGTTAACACATTTTGCCATTGATAGGATTTATAGTTAACTTTATCGAACGTGTTGAAATGACAATTTGAAGAAAAAAAAACAACAGACCGCTTTCTATCTCCTGAAGTAGATAGGCAATTACAAGCGTCTAGTCCGTCATTCATAATCCAGCCGTCGTCCATTAGAGAATATCCGCGTCCATAATCCAAAGACCTATTCCATTTTCCATATAACAGTATTAGCACCAAATTCAAAAAGACAATCATAGTATACAAAAACATAGGCTTGTTTCCTGCAAGAGAGAAGCGGTCAACAGTTTTCAATGATGCCGGCAAGACATCATGATGTTCCAAAAATATCAAATCCGTATCGCTGATCAGTATTCTTAATCCATAATATTCGTTATAGAGTGCTTTCTTCAAAGCACGTAAACCAATGTGAAAATATATCAATGTATACGCCATTTAATAAAAAAAGCTATTTTGTTAATATTTTCTGAGTTATTCAAGAAAAACGCCCTTTTTAACCTTCAAAATTGGAGAGGCACATTTCCCCGACCTGATAAGCTGAATATGCAGCAATTACGTAATGCTTTTGGCGATTACCTTCCTGTCCATCCCATGTGTCAATACGCCAAGTGCGTATACTCTTTTTCGTTCTTCATTACTTGGAATTGATGAATCAAGGAATTCGGGTAACAAATCTAATTAATAATTTACGCGAGGTTCAGAACTCTCTCGCTCTCCAACACCCACTTCTGGGCTGTGGCATCATCAAAATCGCACAAGGCTGATAGGGTTAACTTCACTTTTTCTCGTGGTTCTTTTATCGAACAAAATAGAGAATCGAAAATTCTTTACCTTGTTGATTATATTATTGGAGTCAATTTGGGACTATTGGCGTGATACAAGGGGATTACGGCAACATTTAAAAAAAATGGGGTCAACGAGCCGCCAAATGAAAGAATCTTGTGTGCCCTTTGGCATCCATTTCTTCCCTAAGTCATTTCGATTTTTAAGTATCCACATACATTCAATGCCAAATACTTTGGAAATACTGGCACAATATCTTTACCTAAAAATTTTTACATCGTAGAGCTCGTGTCAACATGATTGAATAAAGCTTGGCGCAGCCAGCTTCTAGAACCAGCTATATATCGGTTTGACTGGTTGAAAAAAAAAATCCTCCCTTCAGAAACGTTTTATGACTGTTACCTAAATATTGAAGTAAGTTGAATGCTTATTAACCCTACCATTCCTGAGGGGAGGGAGGTGGCATTATGGCCTATCAAATTTTCTATCCTATCTCTGGAACGACAACTTGAGAACTGACACTCCGCAACTTCGATGCTTATTATATTGGGGTCATTTTGAGCATATTTACATGACCCTCCGAGCAGAGGATCATGGGTAAATTCAAAATGGCGGCGATGGTGGGTACCAGAAAGGTGATGTTTTCGTGATTTTTCTTCAAAATTTCTGCTTTTCTGCTAGGAAAAGTAGACAAGAACTATTTTATTTCACATCAAACTATTATTTACTAATTTATCATGCAGTCTTTGCGAAGAAATGACAAATAAAAAATCGAAAAATCTGACCGAGAAATCGACAAAAATGCCTTTTTGAAAATAGCGGCCATCTCGTATTTTTTTTTACGTCAAATTAAGTGAACTCCAGGAAAGCGCCATTGTATTGTCACGTGACCTATTTTAGCCAATCGGTGTAAAAGTACGTAAAACAGTGTGACGTAAGCTTGAGGCAGAACATGTGAAAGCATAATGGAGCTGAGTGCTCTGAAGTGCATGAAAAACCCACACAAACATATGGGGCCTAAATTGCAGTTTGGTTAGTAAAAACTGGCCAGAATTACTAAAGAAATACTAAATATCTCATACCATTTTCATTTCTATTTGCCAGAGCGCGGCTTTGTTCGCTCCCCCAACAGCAAAGACACTCGATCTCTCCCGTAAGCCGTTGATGAAAGCAGTGTGTACACCGACACCATACTGAATTTTCCATGCGGGCTTATCTCTCCATTGCGTCGCCTGACTCTGTACAACAAGACCAAACGCAGCTTCCTCGTCGCTTTCACCGCTGGAATCGGAACTTCCGCTCGTCGACATGATTTCACTCAATTTTGACTGAAGGCTCCGTGCTGCACGTTACCCAAACAGACAGAAGAGCTCCATGCCTTGACCCTGCGTCAGATCTGCCTTCTGGATAGAGTACAATGACTGCACTCTGAGGACTGCGAATTCGCGGTTTTAAAATGATTAGTACTCCTTAAAAAAAAAATTTAATTGAGAAAAACTATCTTTTGGGTTCTATTTGGTGAGTTGTTTTAATATGTATCAAAGGCAATCAAGCCCGAACTTTTCCTTTAATGGGCGACGGCTGAATTATGAATGACGGACCAGACGCTTGTAATTTGCCTTAATTCAGATATCGTGTCTGAACTAACATGTTGTGATAGTGAGAGCAAGTCCACCCTCTCTTTTAGTGTATCTAGATGAGGAAAGGGTTGATAACGGGGGATTTTACGTAATTCTTCTGTTGATGGATCGAGCCAACTTTCTGAAATTCCAATTACAGTAAATTTATAATTTAGATCATGAATAAGGCTTATGATCTTTGTGAAGTTTTCTTTTAAGCTTCTAGCGTTCAAGTGGTGGGCGGATAAATATAAGCTCTCACTGTCGGAGATGTATCTGGAGTGATCGATGAGTTGAAGCTGTCTTCAAAATAATAATTTGACTGATGCAAATTAATGTTATTCCAGTGGAATATTTCCCCTTCTTTATCATCAGTGGCATAAACAGAATTCTCTAAAGTATTCAAATGCATGGGATTGAAGTACATATTTTCAAAATTGGCTAAAAATAGGCATCGTTATCAAGAACATTATTATAAGCAATTACAGTTCATTATAAAATGGCAATTCACTAAGCAGATTTAATGCTAATGCACTGTTGTCAGTCATTGCAATTATGGGGGTTGCATATAGGAAACATTGGTTACGAGTGACAATTCCGCGTTGGTGTACAAATAGTGTTAACTTGAATAAAACAGGTGAGTATATAATCGCACAAAAATACCCATTAACCCTATCTGGCCTGGGCTTTTTGGGACCTGTCCAGGCCTGGGGGGGGGGGAGGCGAAATGGCCCCCTCCTAATTATTTTTCTTATCCCTTAAGCTAGGGGCCTGAAACTTACCACACTATACACTTGGGTCAAGCTCTACCAGAAAATGTAAGAAAATCCAAGATGGCCGCTTTAAAATATCGTCATTTTCAAAAACGGCATTTTTTCGTCGATTTTTCGGTGGGATTTTCCGAATTTTTTGTTTATGCAATTTCACCGCAAAAACTGCATGATAAATTAGTAAATATTTATGTGATGTGAAATAAAATAGCTTCGGCCCACTTTTCATCGTGGAAAAGCAGAAATTTTGAAGCAATGTGACAAAAACATCACTTTTCTGGTACCCCGCGTGGCCGCCATCTTGAATTTACCCATGATCCTCTGCTCAGGGGGGTATGCAAATGGGCTCAATATGACCCCAATATGATAAGCTATAAAGTCCCGGAGTTTCAGCACTGCATTTTTCGTCATTCCGGAGATAGCGCAGAAAGTTTGGCAGGGGGCGCCATAATGACCCCCAGGCCAGATAGGGTAAATAATTATACATTGACGCCGCCAGGTAAAATAACTGGAGCTCGGTAACATAGGGGTATTGCTCGTATGAATTTGCACGGTTAGATAATGTTGTCTGGGCGATACAATTACCTATTATTGACTGTTTTTGCGGGCACTATGCTTTCATAGTGTTGCTGAGGGAAGAATAGTGCCCGAGCGAGCGAAGTTTAGTACGTCAAATCATCTTTTCACACTTTTTTACCAAATATATCAACTTTAAGTATACCGGATGCATATTAAAATAAATAATTAAAGCATATTATTTTGCATTAACAGACAATGCTTTATTCATGAACAACATTCGGTCATATTCTGTAATATGATAACTTCTTGAAGTCTCACGTCCGTTAAAATTTATACTAATATATTACATACTTCTCAAACTGGTCGTCCATGTTTCTCTCACACAACAAAATTGAAGCAATATTCTGACGGCATATTTAGTCAGATTAGCGGTTCTCTTATACTGCTGCTGCTGCTGGATAAATACGTCTGGTTCGTCAGACGCCAATCTTTGCTTTATCGACATGCACAGAAGATTGAAACAAGACCCAGTGGCCCCACCTTCAGACGTATCTTGCTGAAAAGCAATACTGACTGAAGTTTTGTTGGCAAGGAATGCATATGCCAGATTTTGGGGGAATCCAACAAAGCGTTTGGAAGTTATCGCTCGCAAAGAATTTGTTTGAACATCAACGAGCATACACAGAAGATTGGAACACTACCCAGTGGCGCCACATTCAGGTGGATCTTGCTGAAATGCAAGGAATGCATATGCCAAATTTCGGAGGAATTCGACTAAGCGGTTGGAAGTTATCGCTTGCGAAGAATTTGAACTGCTGGGCGCGAGTTTACAGATTAGATTGAAACGGCTCACACTTTTTTGCTGGGTGGTACACTGTAAGAATTGGCGACATGTTTAACGTCTCAAAATGAAACATGAATTTGTCCCAACTTTTGGGACATGTTTGTACGCACATATTTCATTTTGAAACGGCTTCATGTTTCAATTTGAAACACGTGTCATCCTCATGTGTGTTAATGATGTCTCAATATCAGACATGTCGTCGTTAAACACGTGTCCGTTTGAAACATGTGACATCCTGCACAGTGAAACATGTGTTGTCTCAATCTGAAACATGTTACGGTCGACTACATGTTTCAAAATGAAACGTCTAAGCCCAAACATGACTTTGTCCCAACTTTTGAGACATGTCGCAAGCGAAACGGGTCCAAACATGTCTCAAACTTGGAAGTGTTTCAAAATAGTCTATCTCCCATTACATGTTTCATCAGATCGCCAGATCGCCTGTGAAAAGAAACAAAAATACACGAAACATTTATTAAATTCAACTTGCATCAGTTTTTATTCTCTTATCTTCAACGGAATTCAAACTCAGGTATGAACCAACAACAATCATAGGCTACAGGCAGGAACATATATAACAGACCAGCTTCATCCGCAGGTTAACAATGAATATGATAATTTCAGATACATGTAGATACAAGTTCGGTACATCATAATTTCTGATGTGAACCAATTTATCATAGCGTGCAAATTGTCCATGACAATAATGTGCTGAAATTTTGGTGAACACCAAATGGTACATTTACATTCAGGTATGAACCAATAATAATAATAATTTACTTAAGTTCCACATCGGTGTGTTGATATGACACAACCTAATCCAGCACACAGGAAGAAGTTCTCAACAGGGGGTGCTATATTACATACATATATAGACCATACTTGCTAATTTAGATAGATGAATGTCTGTAACTTGACACTGATTTATCAGCTCGCGGTAAATATCTCTGCCCAACAAGTCGTTGAAATTCCATTCAGTTTCGGGGAATGGAATACGGATCGCAGATGATTATTAAATAACGGAGCCTGGACTCGTCTCGAGTTGTTGCAACAGTGGTCACAGTCAGTGAGGAAGGGGGAACATTGCTTCACACACCAACAATATTCAATATTTTCATAACGATGAAAAATAATATCCCCTCTCTCCTCCTGGTTTCATCTTCGCATATCCAAGTCGAACACTACACGAGTTGCCTTGGCTGAACATAACACAATTTCTGATCAGAATACGAGTTTGGTGATGTCATAGCTCTATAAACATTCCGTGATCCATATTAGGAGGAGTGCAATTACCTCTTTAAAATTCAAATTTGATTGGCTATTCGAAAGAAGTTAACATCAATACAACCACCACTTGCCATATTTGGAAATAACACAGACTGACATCAAAGAAAATCCTCGCTACACTGTGTTGGCAAGTTTCTATGTTGATTGGCTATATGATATCACGTGCATTTCCCAGTTTGAACAATTGGTGAAGGTAAATGACGGAACATTAGTGTAGTATTTAACTTGAAATGTGAAGATGCCTGGTTTGGTGTCATTTGTGTCACACAATGGCCGAATCCCGCGCAATGTTGTAATCATATATAGGGCAATCGTATTGAATACGTCCAGAAAATTTTCTGATGCGCTACACACATTTAAAATACTGGATGTATAGCTTTGATCACATAGAGAACACAGTTGTTGTTTCTCCCAACGCGAACTCTCATTGATGCCCCATCAATGTCACTCTTTTTTATAGCAACGCTGCTGTGTATTTTGTTGGTATGAATGGTTAACGAGATTACTCTTAACCCTTCCGAACATGAAGGAGAATCATGCCCTCACCCCCACCAAACTTTCTACGTTATATCTCCGAAACAACAAATTATTAGGAGCTTGATTTTACAGCGTAATATATTTGAGTCAGTTTGTCCCTATTTGCATACCCCTCCCAGAAAAGGATCATTGGTAAATTTAAAGTGGCGGACATATGAGGTACCAGAAAAGTGATGTTTTATCTTTTTCTTCGCGATTTTGTTTTTGTGGATAAAAGAATGCATGAACTATTTTATTCCACATCAGATAATTCTTCCCTAATATACCCTGTAGTTTACTTCGGAGAACGTAGCACAAATAAACAAAATGGAAAATCTGACAGAAAAATCGACCAAAAATTCATATTTAGAATATGACGTAACTGTGAAGTGTTCAAGGATTGGATTTTTTTTGCACTTTCTAGCAGAGCGCACTCCAAGATATATTGTGGGGGCTTTTAGACTCAAGAAGTAAACAAATATTTAGTGGCAAGTCTCTTCCAAGGCCTTGGCAGGGCTCAAATACCCTAGGCCTGGAAGAGTTATATTACGATGCAAATAATTCAATTAAATGATGGTCGGTCTGTTTATTCTCAATACCGACAGATATATTCACGATCGCTAAAGACCAGAAATAAATTTTTGGAAACTAGTGCTTTCATGCACCAGACAGCATTATCTGTCTTTTATACTGTGTTCCTTGAGACATGTCGCCTTTGCGACTTGGTTGTACGTGTTTCGGCTTTGATGTTTCAAGCAGCTATTCGGGTCATTATAGCGAAACGGCAACGCCAGTGAAACATGTCACAACCCTCAAATAGCTGTAATCTTACGTCTTTGAGACATGTTTTCATGAAAAACAGGGTGAAACATGTAGCAATATGAAGCATCTCACATGTTACCCATCTCAAAATGAAACGTTAAACATGTTTCCACTGTTTACAGTGTAGTGTCTTCGATGAAATATTGTACCCATGCATATACCTTGTTTTGTCAGGACTTTGGGTACTGGGTGCTGCCCAGTGAGTCTTTTCTGTCAGTTGCAAAGAGAGAAATTTCACCTTGTAAGTACGGTGTTGACAGGGAGTGAACAATGCTTGGACCCAGCTATTGAGTTTTGGAATTCATCGGTAGAGATGTCATTTTCATCTTCTGCTCGAGCCCGAAGCTATTCTCATGCCAGTGCCTTGAAACTGGTGACGACTGCAAGTCTTTCTGATTTCAAATGTCAAATGCTTGGTTGTCGGCCTCCTTGTATATCAGTGCCTCGATGATTACATACAAACCACGCAACGGCCCGAGTAAGCGAACTACAGTTATCATTACCGGAATGACAGATGATCAAGGACAACACCAAAATAACATTAGACATGATTAACAGTCCACTGGGACAAAGTTGTTTCGTGATCTTTAACTCTATCTGATCTGGGATTTTTTGGACCTGTTCAAAAAGAACGCCCCCCTCAATATTTTTCTTGCCCTTTGAGCTAGGAGATTGAAGCATACCACACTATACCATTGGGTCAAGCTCTCCCAGAAAATGTAAAAAATACAAGATGGCCGCTTTCATGACGTCACATTGAAGTCACGTACAAACCAGGCATCTTTTGGTCGATTTTTCGGTCAGATTTTTCGAGTTATTTATATATGCGATTTCTTTGCAAAAACTACATGGTTAAAGCTAGTAAATAATAGTCTGATGTGAAATAAAATATATTTTACTCATTTGCCTAGAGAAAGTTCGGTACGGGGGTCACAATGCCCCCTCACAGGCCAGATAGGGGTAGTCCCTTCAAAGACAGATCCATAAAATCTGCCGAATTAGCTCTCACAGAAACATTCTGCGCTAAGAATGAAAATTCAAGACAGTAAAATTTTGATTCTAATCGAGTGCACCAAGAAGATCGAGAACACAAGAAACTTTTATTCCTCTCAGAGAGCAGGTATCCTAAGGGCCAAGAAGACATGGAGATTGACATATTTGGAGGTGGCTTCTGAACATATTGTCGAGTCACCATCATCAGGTGTGGCCGTGGTCGTTCGAAGGCACAAAATTGTTTTTCACAAAAACCGAATGGTTCGCGAAATCGGATTTCTTTCGATTTATTGCTCGGTTTTCATTAGAGAAATTTTTCTCGAAATAAAAACGATATCGCGAATCAGTCGAGAATCCTCCGAGAATTATTCTCGATGGGGAAAAACGATTAAAAACCGATTTAAAGTAGTGCCGCTTTTGACTTCACCTAGCCTGGTATCCTGCCTATCATGTTACATTATTGACAGATACCCGTAAGCTAGGGAACAAAGTTACTAGTTCTATGCAAAACTAAATATCCCATGCATGTGCTCGGCCCCACCTAAAATCCATGATACATTCACAGAAGTGTATTTCGAAATGTACATGTATATGTCCGTTATTATAGATAGAACATATATGAAAACAGGATATAATGTCAAGGATACTCCCTGTTTGATTTTAAATATAGTGAAGACAGGAGATGGATCGTTTGGGCGGTCAGAAATAGTGAAGACAGGAGATGGATCGTTTGGGCGGTCAGAAATAGTGAAGACAGGAGATGGATCGTTTGGGCGGTCAGAAATAGTGAAGACAGGAGATGGATCGTTTGGGCGGTCAGAAATAGTGAAGACAGGAGATGGATCGTTTGGGTGGTCAGAAATAGTGAAGACAGGAGATGGATCGTTTGGGCGGTCAGAAATAGTGAAGACAGGAGACGGATCGTTTGGGCGGTCAGATCTTCAACCGGACTGATAATCGCTGGACTACATTTATTGAGTATAATGAAACAAAGCTTATCAAAATGTGATAAGTCAATGTAGTCTCTTTTAAAATCGTGATGACGTGATATGTTAGCATTGTATTGTTAAAGCGGCAGATACAGCTCAATTTTACGTGGGCATATACTTTATGTAGCACCCTCACACATAGCGGCGTAACAGTTGTTAATCTGTGAATGACGTAATTGTATTTATTCGTCTCTCGATTATTTCGCGATATTCTCTCAACTTCAACTTTATTTTCCACACTGGTCACAATTCGAGACATAAGTGGTAAAGAAAGGTATATACATTTCGTGCGGAGGTGGTATCAATACAGTGGTAAAAGACAGGTTTCATTCACTTATGTACATATATGCATTCTGTGAAACATACTTCCTGTTTATGCATACATTCTACACACAAATTAAATGTCTCCAAGTAGTAGAAGGTAAAATAGATTATTTTTTTTCGACAAGTGAATTGATAATTATAGCACATATAGCGTGCACTGTTGCCTTCTTCAATATAGGTAATAAATATATATATTTGTATGATATATACACAATTAGCAAATAATTGGTCCGCATATCACTCTAATCGATTAAGGTCATCAAGCCATCATGCTCCTCCTCTGAATGGGCCGAAAAGCCGAAAGTCTCAGAGAAGGGCTTGGGGCATCGGCGGACCTTGAGAAGTGCCACATTGGGCTATATGAGATCATATCCACCCCGTTCCCATCCTATGTGATATAATCCCATAGAATGGGGGAGATAGATATGGTCGACTAAAGTTGAATAACATATTAAGAATGGTGGTGTATCCTTCATCACTTAACAAATAAACATTTCTAACTGATGAGGAGTTAATTAAAATTGAATTTTGTACATGGAAAAAAATTATACAACATTGCAAAATACGCATTGGAAATATTATAAAATGGGAAAATTTTTCAAGATAGCTGAGACAAACAAGCTTAACTTTTTCAGCGTTTTCATGCGACTTGAACTAAAAAGTTCTGAATATTTGAGATCCAAGTCACCTGTTTAATAGTACTGTGAAATATAATTGATTCTGAGATGGTGAAAATGGGTACAATGGAAGATGTAATGACGTTCGTCTCCAATTGTGTTTAAGTTGCAAAGGGTACATATTCTTTCTAATCTCGGAGTTTTCGTCCATCTGCCGACTTCTATTGGTAGTCTGTGATTACACAGTCTATATTTGACTAGAGGATGATAAATTTTGAAAGGTAATATGTAAAGATAGTTTTCGAGGTGTATAGCAGTTTTAAAGTTTGAGTAATGAAGACCTTTTGAAGAGTTACTCACAATGGTTGACCAGGTCTGTTGGTACTGATCATTTTGTAGCTGTTCGATAAACTTTGTATGTTCCCGGTGTTTTGATGAAGCCAGATATCACTACATCCAACATTGTCTAAAGATGTTTTTATAAAGTTCACCCATTTACTTTTAAAAGTTCCAGATACATAGCTGTTATATAAGAGTTTAAATATCAAGTATGAACGTTTAGAGACTTTGCCTTGGATTAACCTGGCCCAGAATGATAACATTCGTTTCTGTATAGTTAGCATAAGCGGGTATCTGCCAAGTTCTCCATACAACATAAAATGAGGAGTACTTTTCCTGACACAAAGTATATGTTTGAGGAAGTTTGTATGCAGCATTTCGATAATACCAATATTACCAAACCCCCAGATCTCACAACCATAGAGTAATAAGGGGACGGTCATAAGTTGGTCAAACAGTAGAAGATATGTTTTTTATCCTGGCATATAAGAGATACAATGCTTTACCTGCTTGTTCGACAAAGAAGCCTGTTTTACTGAAGACAATACCAAGATATTTGTACATATCAACAATTTCTATCTGTTTATCCGTAATAAAGAAACCTTTCTCGATCAAAATTTCTAGACATTCTCTCGACCAACATAAAACTATTGATTCTCGATGGGTCAATAAAGACGAATAAAAAACGATATCGAGAAAATCGATCGAGAATTTTGAAAACGATTTCGTTTTTTTTCGTATGTTTCTCTCGACATTCTCTCGAGAATCCTCGATGGGATCGGAATTTCTTCGAGAAAACCAACAAAAATTCTCGACTAGGAAAAACGATTGATGGAGACGCTTCCTAACTTGCTGACTTGATGGTAATATCCAATGGACTATAGTGCAGGAGTCGGCTAGCCATCCTTTCTTACCCAGATATTTTCCCAAATTCTGTTGTTTTTTTTACTTTCTGAACGTATGAGGTTTAATAACACTATACCGGTATCACGAAATACCTATTATTTTAGAAGAGCCATAAAAAAATACTAAACAGCAAAAATTTCTATTTGCAGAAGTAGACTTTTTCAGAAAATCAGCCTTTCTACAATTCTTATAATACCGGATATTTGAGAAATTGAATATACTAACCATGTTGTTTACACTTACCGTAAACGTCATGTTTGTATTTCGCGGGGTTTATAACGTTGTTCTTGGTTTCGCGCCTAGAAACAGAAACAATAATTATGCCGTTCTTGATAAACGATATGTTTGAATTACGCGCAATTTTCTTCGGTTTTCTCTCACGCGAGAATTCAAGTTGGTAATTCCTATTAACAACAGTCCATTTATCCAGTAAAATATCCATCTTGCAATATCTGTACCCCTACCTTTCCTTGATTTTAGTTGAATCGCAACTATAGTAACTATTATACAAGTTATCCGAATCAACTCAATTCGATCAACAACAACTCGTTCAACAACAACTCTTTCAATAACAACTCGTTCAACAACAAAAACAACACCATTGGATGTGCACGACGACCGGATCATCGATACCAGTTCTCCCTTATATAATTTGAAGCATTTGTGAGGTGTAAATGTTTAATATATGCACAATTTACCTCGTTTTGCAGCAAGGAATATTTCGATCGGGCGGTCATGTTCGGACCACACAATTAGTCAGTTTCTATTGTCTGAGTCATCACGGTTTGTGATTGGTTTTGCAGGCACATCATAGGATCTGAGAAGCACCAGCGTGGAAAAACAGTATGTAAAGTACTAGAGGCTAACGGAGGAACAAAAATACATGAAATATCTGCTATCGCGGGGAGCTGCTACTCCTGAAGGAATGTAGCTAAGATTCATAGCGTCTTCCTTCCCTCAACGCTATGCCGACGACAAATACATTTCTTTGGTGGTAACTCAAACATCTCCATGGCGCACTTATTATTACCTTTGCGCCCTATTGGACCTTCATTAACTTGAGAAAATCAGCCGCTATGAATAAAAATACAGAAATGACAGACTAAATGGCCCGTCGTCGGTCATATATTAATTACGACGTTAAAATTATCCCTATGGAGCCTCAAAATCACCTGAAATCGAGGGTCAAGAAGATGGGCATTTCCGTCATTATTGACCCCGTGTATACAGGGGATGATGATCACAACATCGATTATGATATTTTTATTCATGGCGGCCCATTTTCTCATGTTAATGAAGGTCCAATAGGGCGCATAAGTGCGCCATGGAGATGTTCGGGTTACCACCGGGGAAATGCATTTGTCGTCGGCATAGCGTTGAGGGAGGGGAGACGCTATGAATCTTAGCTATATTATCCGCAGAGTAGGTATGTATCTGCTCATGACGGGTCAAAATAATACTTTGCTGCCTGATGGTGCCCAGGCAGTCTTTGCTACCCAAGATTCCCTTAATGGGTAACCCTAGTGTTTCCCTAGGGTGTCATTGCAAAGACACAAACAAAAGTCAAAAACAACAAGTTAACACTGACATATCCTCACTAAACTAAGATTTTTATTGAAATTAGCTTAATGGAAAGAAGCTTGGTGGTGGTAAAATTATCATTTTATTTGGGTGTACCACGGTCTGTTTTTTGATGTTGTTTTTTTTAAGGGGAAGGGGGACCCAAGTACCCCCACCCCTATATAGTTTCGCTATCTCTAAAGCGAGAGTGTTGAAACTTACCGTCGCTATATCTTTGGGTCAAGCTCTTAGGTAGTTTTTAATGATTTTTCGATTTTTTGTTATTTATGATTTCTTCGCAAAAAGCGCAAGAAAAATTAGTAAATAATAATTTGATATGAAATAAAATAGCTTTCGCCCACTCTTCCTCGCAGAATAGCAGGAATTTTGAAGAGAAATGACGAAAACATTACTTTTCTGGTACCCCATATTGACGCCAGTTTGAATTTACCCATGATGATCTGATTGGGGGGGTGAGAGAGTTGAAAAACGCAGAAATATATGTTCCTTTTTGACATATCAATTTTAGTTCTACTTGCAACAATTATTATGTTGCACCTTTATCCAAGAATCTCTGGTGAGTTTCTGTGACAAAACTTGGTTAGGCATCGCTCACTGACCTAAAGTTCACTGATGAGTATTTAAAGAGCAGAAGCAAAGAGGCAAGGCCTAAAGAGATGGGAATAGCTGCCAATGGTGAGTTTCATACTTGGATAAATGGTGGGTTTAGGAAGGTAAGATAAAATATGAGTCGATACAATATTTGGGATAGTTAGGAGTCTGAAAAATAAATTGTTAAATTTCATTGTCAATTATGGGATTCAAATTTTATTCTGATAAATCATGTTAATGATGATATTCAAATTTAATTTCTCTATCTTTTCTCCGCTGAATTATTCGTGTTTTGTTATTGTAACCCTGAAGCTTGATACTTTCTTGCCAAAATCTGTTTTCATAAGTTGACAGTCATCAACAAACAATATTCCCTGTACAGGTCAAATATAAGGAGAGCAATAGTATGTCGGTGTACAACGAGTACTGTCTAGACGGGAGGCTTTTTAGCTGGATCTAGAAGCTGTATCACCAAGCTTCATTCAGCCCTGTTGACGAGGGCCCTTTAGGAGGTAAAGTCATTTTGGGAGAGGTAGATAGATAGATAGATAGATATAGTTTATTTACGTCTCACCATTTGCATATACAGATAAAAATACATAGAATTCAATTAAAATATATACAAATGCCACTCTTATAGAGATATGAGAGACTGATACTAAATGCTTGAACGTACATGCAGATAAAATTCATTTGCTCATGAATATAAAATACTTCTCCGTCGTTCTAGAATTAAGAAGCAGGTTTTGGTACTTAATTTGGCTAGCGAAGTACACGACAGCATAATTATAATCAATAAGTCCCTATACATAAAACTGATTTCTGAAAGAATGTCGTACCTTAAGTCGTCATCAACTGGACAAGTCACAAGAACATGCAGCTCATCCTCAATACCGTTATTACAGATTGGACATACCCTTTGCTCAATAGCTAGATTTTCATATCGACCGGTTTCTATCCTTATCGGAGCTACTCCACACCTGAATTTTGCAAGAGCACTTCTATGCTTTTTCTGAAATACTGTTTGCACATAGCTTTCAACTCCATAATTAATCTTAAATTCCCTATACCAACGAAGCTTACTACTCTTCATACCACGCCTCCATTTTTGTATATATCGATCAAAAAGCCTTTCCTCTACATATTTGATGGCAAACTTAGGATCGTACCGTACATCAATATTTGAGAGATGAAAACAATCGATTTCCTCTAACATCTGGCACACTCTGTAACTCCAATTTTTACAATTTTTGCCTGAAGAGTTGAACGCCCATCTGAAAATTGTGTTGTTAATTCTATCCCTATTCATATTTGTATATTTTGCCCAGTGACCAATAACTCTATTCCATTGTTTAATACCCATCGGCAGCCACCCCATTTCTCCATTAATACCCGCATTTGGGGTGTATCTACCTACACCAAGATAAAAACGTTCAGCCATGTGTTGTACCGCATTAATAGAAGATATATCTGATGTTTCCCAAACCGACGCACCACATGTCATAACAGGCACAACCATAGTCTCATAAAGCATACTAAAGATTTGGTAAGGCACACCACCCATAGTTTTACACTTTGCAATAACCAAACCAAGCGCACGGCTTGCAGATTGTGCGACACATTTTGTCATCATATTATAATCTAAATGCTCTGTTATTAGCAAAGCCAGATACACGTATTTATCGACTACATCCAAGACTTTGTCACCACATGTGAATTTATCTGAAGATTTAGGTACTGATGGGTTCCGAAAATATATAACTTTTGATTTATCTTGATTAACGGTCATTTTGTCATCAACACACCATAATGATAGATGTTCAAGGAGGAACTTCAGGTCTTCACTAGATTCCGCTAACAATACAATGTCATCTGCATAAAGTAAAATACAGACCAACTCTCCATCTATGTTAACTCCCTTATCAAAACTCTTCAAATATAACGATAAATTATCAATATATATATTGGTATTGCGCACTATTTCTAAAAACTTTGGCGTCGAATGTGTGTGGATATTGAAACACTCAAAATGTCTTGCGAAATAACTTGATGCTAAAGGTCACATATCGTACAGAAATGTATCCACATGGACTTTCTCGACTCTCTATACTACAATCCCTCATCAGGACGTTATTTACCGTCTAAGTTCATTAATATTATTTGTGTCCAAGAAAACTGATCGCATATATATTAGTGTCAGAAGCCATAGAGCATTCTACGAGGGATGTCATTCATAGGATTTTTCATTGTTTATAGAGTTGCTTAAAAATTTGCTTCTCATTAAAAATATCTATGTGAAATTTGGCAACACAATATATCAACGGCATACAGGTATTCCAACGGGTACTAATTGTACACCCATGTAGGTTGAACTATCTCTGTTCTCTTATGAATATGACTATATGCTGGCGCCTTCAACAAGAGCCCAAGGGGCTTCAATATACGCCCGTGTATCTGCAATTACATTGGTCCAAATTTCAAGGTTGTTTGATAGCCTTGATTCCAATTGGTAGCTAGCCTACAATTTTGTGCTTCTGAGAATGTAACATATATAACATCTTATATTGAATGATAAACTAAAACGAGCTTAACTCTTGGTAACTAGTTGACCTTGAAGCAAGACCCGAGAGCTCACATATCCCACACTGAAATCGACAATAGTCAAACACGAAAATAGTAGTTTTCCTGCAAATGGATTCCTTTCAGACGAGATAATTGTTCATGAAGGAAGAAGAATGTGATGAAGTAAACCTTTGTTCTTGAGTTAATAAAGAGGTATGAAGTTCATAAAGGACCCCTCTCCCCGTTAAATTACTAAATGTATGGTTTTTATTTCACAACAGTTTAAATAAATGTAGCTGTTTCAAATATGGGAGACAAATCCACAGGATGA
Source organism: Hanleya hanleyi (assembly GCA_036873755.1). Classification (NCBI taxonomy): domain Eukaryota; kingdom Metazoa; phylum Mollusca; class Polyplacophora; order Lepidopleurida; family Hanleyidae; genus Hanleya; species Hanleya hanleyi. Next base: position 47,269 of record JAVTVY010026369.1, on the reverse strand, counting down.
ATGCCATATACATGTAGGGGAGAGAACTCTGAATATTCCAACCTAACACATATGGTCAGCTAAACCTGATTCAGTTTTGAAGGACTGTGACCTTGACCTTGGACAAATTGATCTCAAAATGTATGGCTCGTCTTTGCCATGCGAGCAAGGTATACTCAAAGTTTGGTACCATTCCATACCTTGAGACTAGAGATATCGCATGGACAACAAATGTTAATGGATGAATGGACAGAACGCAACATCGCATTACATGACCTCGTCTTGACAGGCATATGAAAATGTGATTTCCTGATTTTGGGGTCACAGTTACCTTGACCTTTGACCGTGACCTAAATTTTGGTACACGACACTTCGTCTTCCGTCAATGTATCAATGCACACAAAAAAATCATGATTTTTATCAATTCATGATTTTGGGGGTCACAGTGACCTTGACGTTCGGACACATCATGTCCCCCTAATGAATCTACGGACACAAAACAAAGTAATTTTCAAAGATTTCTTGATTCTGGAGTCACAGTGACCTTGACTATTGACCTTGACCTAAATTTTGCTACATGACAAACCATCTCTCCGTAATTTCTCAATGGACACAAAAATCATGATTTTTAACGATTTAACGATTTTGGGGTCACAGTGACCTTGACCGTTGACCTACATTTTGGTATGTGACACATCATGTCCCCCTAATGTATCTACTGACACAAAAAAAAATGTTATTTTTAATAATTTCCTGATTTTGGGGTCAGTGACCTTTGAGCTGGACCTAATTTTTAGTATGCGACACTTCATTTCCCCCTATTGAATCCACTCACCAAATATTAGTAAGTTTTAATGATTTCCTGATTTTTAGGTCGCACTGACCTTTGACTTTGATTCTGGTGTCACAGTGATCTTGACTATTGACCTGGATCCAAATTTTGGTACATGACAAAACGGCTACCCGTAATTTCTCAATGAACTAAAAAATCATGATTTTTAACAATTTCATGATTTTGGGGTCACAGTGACCTTGACCTTTGACCTTGACCTACATTTTGATATGTGACACATTGTGTCCCCCTAATGTATCTACTCACACAAAGAAACGTTATTTTTAATAATTTCCTGATTTTTGGGTCAGTGACCTTTGACTTTGACCTATATTTTGGTATGCGACACCTCATTTCCCCCTATTGAATCCACTCACAAAAAATAGTAATTTTTAATGATTTCCTGATTTTTCCGTCACACTGACCTTTGACCTCTGACCTCGACCTACATTTCGTATGCAACACATCGTTCCCCCCTAGGGCATCCATTCACCAAAAATTAGAACTGTAGATAGAAAACTATCAATGATCAATGGTTTCCTGATTTTAGGCAACAGTGACCTTTGACCTCTGACCTCGACCTCAATTTTGGTACGCGACACATCGTCTCCACCTAGCGTATCCACTCACAAAAAAACTGCAACTGTGGATAAAAAACGTTCACAGATATAGACCGGACACGAACACTTCAATGATTTCCTGTTTTTTAGGGCAGTGACCTTTGACCTCTGACCGTGACCTTCATTTTGGTACGCGACACATCGTCCCCCCGTAGGGTATCCACTCACCAAAAATTAGAACTGTAGATAGAAAACTGTCTCAGATATAGACCGGACACGAGGGACGGACAGACGGACACATGGACAGACGGACGGAAACCGCCATCACATAATACGTCCGCCTTTTGGCGGGCGTATAAAAACCGATCAATTCAAAGCCCGTTTCATCTGTTTCACAAAACGCTATATAGACTATCTTCTCCCTGTGGATAATCGCTATATAAATGACGCAGCGAAGGATAAATATCCACCTTCGCTCTATATGAAGGAAACTACAGATAGCCCTAACGGCACGCCATATATATATATATACATATATCTCTATGAACAAGAGCCCAATGGGCTTCAATATACGCCCGTATATCTGGAATTACATTGGTTCAAATTTCAAGGTTGTTTAATAGTTTCGAATCCAATTGGTAGCTAGCAATCCAGAGAAAGGTCTACAATTTTGTGCTTCTGAGAATGTAACATATATCACATCTAAAATTGAATGATAAACTAAAATGAGCTTAACTCTTGGAAACTAGTTGACCTTGGAGCAAGAACCGAGAGCTCACATATCCCACACTGAAATCGACAATAGTCAAACACAAGAAAATAGTAGTTTTCTTGCAAATGTATTTCTTTCAGACAAGAGAATTGTTCATGAAGGAAGAAGAAAGTGATGAAGTAAACCTTTGTTCTCGAGTTGATAAACAGGTATAAAGTTCATAAAGGACCCCTCTCCCCGTTAAATTGGTAAATGTATGGGGGTTTTTTCACAACAGTTTAACTAAATGTAGCTGTTTCAAACATGGGAGACAACTCTACAGGACAAATGCCATATACATGTAGGGGAGAAAACTCTGAATATTCCAACCGAACACATATAGTCAGCTAAACTTGATTCAGTTTTGGGAGACTGTGACCTTGACATTTGACAAATTGATGTATGGCTCCTCTTCGCCATGCGAGTAAGATATTTGATACCATTCCATACCTTGAAACTAGAGATATCGCATGGACAACAAATGTTAATGGTTGAATGGACAGAACGCAACATCGCATTACATGACCTTGTCTTCGACAGGCATATGAAAATGTGACTTAATGATTTCCTGATTTTGGGGTCACAGTGACCTTGAGCTTTGACCTTGATTTAAATTTTGGTACATGACACATCGTCTTCCGTCAATGTATCAATGATTTTTATGAATTTCATGATTTTGGGGGTCACAGTGACCTTGACGTTCAGCCTTGACCTACATTTTGGTACATGACACATCATATCCCCCTAATGTATCTACTGACACAAAAAAGCACTTTTCAAAGATTTCTTGATCCTGGAGTCACAGTGACCTTGACTGTTGACCTTGACCTAAATTTTGGTACATGACAAACCATCTACCTGTAATTTCTCAATGGACACAAAAAATCATGATTTTTAACAATTTCAAGATTTTGGGGTGACAGTGACCTTTGACCTTCGACCTTCACCTATATTTTGGTATGCGACACTTTATTTCCCCCTACTGAATTCACTCACCAAAAATTAGTCATTTTTAATGATTTCCTGATTTTTAGGCAACAGTGACCTTTGACCTCTGACCTCGACCTGAATTTCGGTACGCGACACATCGTCTCCACCTGATGTATCCACTCACAAAAAATTGCAACTGTGGATAGAAAACGTTCAGAGATATATACCGGATACGAACGCTTCAGTGATTTCCTGTTTTTCAGGCCAGTGACCTTTGACCGCTGACCTCGACCTTCATTTTTGTACGCTACACATCGTCTCCCCGTAGGGTATCCACTCACCAAAAATTGGAACTGTAAAAAGAAAAGTGTTCCAGATATAGACCGGACACGGGGGACGGACAGACGGACACACGGACATACGGACAGACGGACGAAAACCGCCATCACATAATACGTCCGCCTTTTTGGCGGACCTATAAAAATGAATCGGGCCTTTTCTCTCGTCGACTTCATGACAGAGAGATCATGGTGTCTTGCGGGCATCATTGGAAACAGTTGTCCGCTTCTTTCTTGCAGGAAACTAGCCTATGTTTATGTATACTATGATTGTCTTTTTGAATATGGTGTTAATGCTCTTATATGGATAGGTATTTGGATTGTGGACGCGGACATTCTTTAATGGGCGACGGTTGAATAATGAATGGTGGACCAAACGCTTGCAATTTTAGTATTATAATGGCCTGCGCACTAGAAGCTTTACGAAAAGCGATAAATCCAACCATAGTTTTTTCAATGGACAAAAGTGGCCTTGGGGGTATTGCCATTGATTATAATATGCATGCATCTATCTGTCTCTTTGCACTTTTTATCCTTTTATCTCGTTCAAAGCCTGACAGAAACATGACAATATAATATGATATAATATACAGATCATGTATGTTGTGGGCTGTAATATCACTACTTGTCAGCTTTAGATAGGTGATGTTCAACGTATGTTAATATTGTGTGAGAAATTTACATTTAAAAGCAGAAGGCTGCTTTGGAAGAAAAACTTTGATCTCCTTGTTGTCTATACGCATCAAATCCACAGTACGAAGGTATATTTTTGCAATTTCTCCGAATATAATGTTCTCAGGAGTAGTATAGTCAACCGATAAAAGCGCTTATTTTCCAGGGAGGTAACTCTTGGTGGCGACAGGTGGCGTTGTGGTTATGGATTGCATTAGAATTGGCTGGGTGCCAAGTTTTGACCACTATAGTTCCGGCAACCTTTGACCTTGTATTCCTCCGCGGTGATGCGGTCATTCTTGGCGGTGATGCGGTCGCGCAAAAAAGCTTCCGCGAAGAAAAAGTAGTCCCCAGACTTCAAATACGCTGCATGGTCCGATTGGGTCGAATGAGGTATTCGTGTGAAGCATTCATGTGAAGCATTCGTGAAGGCGCATCCACCGGGAAGGGTGTGACGTGGAACTGACGTCATTCTGCGCATGCGCAGTAGACAAAGTGTATGGAAAAACACGTTTTAGGGTCGAGGTGGGACACTGGTCGTCCGATTGGGTTGAGTGAGGTATCAATGTGAAGCCTATGTGAGGGGGCATCCGATGGGCTGGATGTGGGGTTGAAATATCGGCATTCTGCGCAAGCGCAGTAGACAAAGGGTATGGAAATAGACGTTTTGGGATCTAGCTGAACCCCTAATGGGCCGATGGAGTCGTATGAGGTATCAATGTGAAGCATATGTGAGGGGGCATCCGACTGAGCTAGTGTCTCGGCCGTTGTCAACATCCTGCGCATGCGCAGACAGGGAATTGTGAGAAAAGGGTATGGAGATAAACGTTTTGGGATCTAGGTGGGCCACTAGTGGTCCTATTGAGTCGTATGAGGTATCAATGTGAAGCATTCGTGAAGAAGCATCCGACGGGGTGAGTGAGACGTGGAACTGACGTCATTCTGCGCATGCTCAGTAGACAAAGTGTATGCAAATAGACGTTTTGGGATCTAGGTGAGCCCCTAATGGGTCGATGGAGTTGTATGAGGTATCAATGTAAAGCAGTCGTGAAGGAGCATCTGCCTGGACTAGTGTGTCGTCCGTGTTCAACATTCCGCCCATGCGCAAACAGGTAATTGTGGGAAAAGGGAATGGAAATAGACGTGTTGGGGTTTAGGTGGGCCACTATTGGTCCGATGGAGTCAAGTGAGGTATCAATGTGAAGCACACGTGAGGGAGCATCCGACTGTGTGGATTTGGGGTAGGAATATCGTCATCCTGCACATGCGCAGGCAGGCCGTGGTATGGAAATAGACATTTTGGGGCCGATATGGCCCACTAGTGGTCCAAATGGGTTGCGGGAGGTGTCAAAGTGAAGCTTTTGTGGGGTAGAGTCAGAATGGCGTGTTTTTAACTGCAAGTCGCGTCAATCTGCGCATGCGCAGTTGTGTGTAGTAAGTAAAGTGGCCATTTTGGGGAAGTGAAGGCAGGTATTTGGTGTAGAGATGGACCACTATTGCTCCGAATGCGTCGTGTGGGGTGTCATTTTCTAGATATCGGGGTGTAGACCCCGATTTGAAGGATGGCCACTCCATCTTTGACGCCATCGGTGACGTCATCAGTAGGAGTAGTAGCCAAAGTGGGCATTTTGGGGGTGTGAAGGAAGGTGTTTTGGGGTAGAAATGGACCATCCTTGGTCCGAATGTGTCGTGTGAAAAGGCATCTTGTAGCAACGCCCGCCAACGCCAAGCTCAACGCTTCAACGCCCTGGTGAATTAGCCAAAAGCTCTGATTTTCATGGAATTGTCACTAATTCAACGCCCGCCTTAACGCCCTAGCATAACGCCCTGACGCCGTGATATAGACAGATGAGAGAAAAAGAACAACAACAACAAGGATGAGAGAACAACAACCACAACAACAACAACAAATTTTCATATAGTTTATTCTCCCCAATGTTACATCATACCCACGCTGGGGGTGCCGCGTTGGGTATGTTTACAATTCGAGCAGACGCATGTCCAATCAGAGACCGCCATTTGGCGCTGTCATATTCGTTCTTGCCCGTTAGATGTATTATCGGCTGCTGTTGTCCAATCAGAAGCCGTCCTTAAGAAAGGCCCATCTTTGGCCATGTTCGCTCTCATCCGTTTGACTGAAACAGTTGTTTGAGCATTTTGATCGCTTTTTCCAAGGCCGCGGTAGGTGGTAACCCCATATCCTCTTCCAAGTGACGCTTGGTCTTCATGATGGACCTGTGCGTGGCGTCGCCTTTCATTTCAAGCGGTAGGAAGGTATACTGTTCATAGATCGCCATGGCTGTTTTCCTGATGCGGGGCCGCATTTCGGTGTACGCCTGTTGTAAGTTATCCTGTCCCGCGTCCTCGATCGCTTCAGCGTGAGTATTGATAGCTGCTGTCGCAATACGATCCCAGAAGGTAGGTTCTGCCTCACTTTCCTGGGATGTAGGCTGACTATCTGAGGTCAAGCTCTCCATATCAGTAGATAGACTGTCGGCAATCTTGGATTCGGTATCAGCCGATACTGTCATCAATCTCTGTATCAGCATCCGATTCAACGGACTCCTCGGCGTCTTCAATCCCATGTATATTTTTCCGGTATCGCATCATATCGTAATGTCTGGTGAACGTGCGTTCACACTCAAAACAAGTATGAGCCATGTTGACGGTTGAACGTCGACTGTGCGTGTTTTGGGAATACACTTGCTTTCATAGACAGTACCACCGCCAACGCCCACTGTTACGCCTTAACGCTTTAACACACTTTCTTAACGCTTTAACGTCGTTTAATGATGCGTTCGAACAAATGTTGCTTCTGTGCTATTGCTCTGACATACGCCGCTTTGCAGTTCATGCCCGAGGTTTTCAACATCGACGCTGTTCTTTCGATTTCCATATGGACTGGGTCCTTGTCCAACAATTTTATATGGGTCACGAGGTCCACATACTGCTGACGTAAAGCCCGTCGTAGTCTGGGTGCCAATCTGTTATGGGCTAAAATATCCTTTGTGTTGAAAGCTGTTTTCTGTGGCCTTCAACGTCTCGCCCATCTCGGCGTCCATACTTCCATAGCCTCGAGTTCACATTATGTTCATTCCCTTGTACGGGTTCGGGTTGGTCCTTCCCGGTTGGGTGTTGCTGCTGCTGCTCTACCAGGAGTTGACTCGGCGGATGGTGTAGGGTTATATGCCGTTGCGGTGATCCCTCGCCGGGTAACAGGTGGGCCGTCAGCCGACCATCTTGGGGGGTATGGGCTTTTAAATCTACGAACAGGTAGCCGTACGGACGACTTGTCGATCCTTGAAACGCCTGCATGAAATGATCGATGTTTTGCGGATAAATTCGACTACCAAACACACGGATTTGAGCTCTGTCAATGGGATTGGAGAACAACACATAGTATTGGCAGTTCAAGGCAATATCTCTGAACGCCTTCCCTTGAGGAAAGAGATTCTGGGTCAAATAGATGACGGACAGATTCCGATGATGGGATCCTTTAGTAAACAAGTCGGCGACGTGTAAATTGTCCTTGGCCGCACTCATCAGATCATCTAGCACTACCACTTTGGTCTGCTCAGGGTAAAAGTAATACGGTTCGTTTATGACGTGGGGAATCTCTGGGACGAAGCTCACATTCTGTAACCTTGTAGTTTCGTAGGCAGGCTGCCATTGGCTATAACACCAAACAACACGTGTCGGAGCTGGGTTGGGGTTGCCACACCTGCCTCTAAGAACTTCATCACCCAGGACATCTTTCAACATGCCGTAGGGCCGCTCACCGTCATCGTATAGCGATGCTCTACTGCTCTTGTTGGACGTATAGCGGGACTCGGCTGCGTCTCTTGGTTGTGTTTGCGTTGAATGTGCCTGAGCATACTATCGCGACGAGAGAAGGTTCTCTGACAGAACGTACACGTACACGACATGTTCATCAGTCGACCAATATATATGGACTGATGAGGGACACATGTTCATCCCTATATTTACAGACACTACCACCACCACCACCACACACCACCACCAACACCACCACCACACACCACCACACACCACCAACACCACCACCAACACCACCACCGGGCGTTGATGGGCGCCAACGCCCGGTGGTGGTGGTAGCGTCTGGATCGGAGCTCTTGGAGCTCAAAGCTTGTGGAGCTTAGAGCTTGGAAATGACGTCATCGCAGGCATGCGCGTGTACCTGTGCTGCACCCGCACCCTGGTATACCCTATTCCCTACGGGCTATAGGGCACAGTGTGCACCACAGGTACACGCGCATGCCTGCGATGACGTCATTTCCGAGCTCAGAGCTCCACAAGCTTTGAGCTCCAAGAGCTCCGATCCAAGAGCTCTGCCACACGGAGGCTACCACCGCCACCGGGCGTTGACGCCCGTCAACGGCCGGTGGTGGTGTTGGTGGTGTGTGGTGGTGTGTGGTGGTTGCGTTCATGGTGTTGGTGGTGGTATGTGGTGGTGGTGGTAGTGTCTGTAAATATAGGAATGAACATGTGTCTCTCATCAGTTCATATATATTGTTCGACTGATGAACATGTCGTGTACGTGTACGTTCTGTCAGAGAACCTTCTCTCGTCGTGATAGTATGCTCGGGCACATTCAACGCAAACACAACCAAGAGACACTGCCGAGTCCCGCTATAGGTCCAACAAGTGCAGTACAGCATCCCTATACGATGACGGTGAGCAGCCCTACGGCATGTGGAAAAACGTCCTGGGTGATGAAGTTCTTAGAGGCAGGTGTGGCAACCCCAGCTCCGACACGTGTTGTTTGGTGTTATAGCCAATGGCAGCCCGCCTACGAAACTACAAGGTTACAGAATGTGAGCTTCGTCCCAGGGATTCCCCACGACATAAACGAAACGTATGACCCCGAGCAGACCAACGTGGTAGTGCTAGATGATCTGCTGAGTGCAGCCAAGGACAATTCACACGTCGCCGACTTGTTTACTAAAGGATCCCATCATCGGAATCTGTCCGTCATCTATTTGACCCAGAATCTCTTTCCTCAAGGGAAGGCGTCCAGAGATATTGCCTTGAACTGCCAATACTTTGTGTTGTTCTCCAAACCCATTGACAGAGCACAAATCCTTGTGTTTGGTAGTCGAATTTATCCTCAGAACATCGACCATTTCATGAAGGCGTTTAAAGTGGCGACAAGCCGTCCATACGGCTACCTGTTTGTAGATTTAAAAGCCGATACCCTCGAAGATCGTCGGCTGAAGACCCACCTGTTACCCGGCGAGGGATCACTGCAACGTCATATACCCCTACACCATCTGCCGAGTCCACTCCTGGCAGAGCAGCAGCAGCAACCCACCCCCATACAGCGGGTCCGCTTCATACCATCAGTCCCGGAATATCACCCAACCGGGAAGGACCAACACGAACCCGTACAAGGGAATGAACATAATGTGAACTCGAGGCTATGGAAGGATTTGTTCAAAGAAAGTATGGACGCCGAGATGGGCGAGACGTTGAGGGCCACAGAAAACAAGTTTCAACACAAAGGATATTCGAAAAAGGAAGCCGCAATTTTAGCCCATAACAGATTGGCACCCAGACTACGACGGGCTTTACGTCAGCAGTATGTCGACCTCGTGATCCATATGAAATTGTTGGACAAGGACCCAGTCCATACGGAAATCGAACGAACAGCGTCGATGTTGAAAACCTCGGGCATGAACTGGAAAGCGGCGTATGTCAGAGCAATAGCACAGAAGCAACATTTGTTCGAACGCATCGTTAAACGACGTTAAAGCGTTAAGAAAGTGTGTTAAAGCGTTGAGACGAGCGTTAAGGCGTACATATAGCGCGTTAAGGTGTAACAGTGGGCGTTGGCGGGCGTTACTGTCTATGAAAGCAAGGGTATTCCCAAGACACGCACAGCCGACGTTCAACAGTCAACATGGCTTATACTTGTTCTGAGTGTGAACGCACGTTCACCAGGCACTACGATATGATGCGACATCAGAAAAATATACATGGGATTGAAGACGCCGAGGAGTCCGTTGAATCGGATGCTGATACAGAGATTGATGAGAGTGTATCGACTGATACCCAATCCAAGATTGCTGACAGTCTATCTACTGATATGGAGAGCTTGACCTCAGATAGTCAGCCTACATCCCAGGAAAGTGAGGCAGAACCTACCTTCTGGGATCGTATTGTGACAGCAGCGGCACAGGATAACTTACAACAGGCGTACACCGAAATGCGGCCCCGCATCAGGAAAACAGCCATGGCGATCTATGAACACTATACCTTACTACCGCTTGAAATGAAAGGCGACCCCACGCACAGGTCCATCATGAAGACCAAGCGTCACTTGGAAGAGGATATGGGGTTACCACCCACCGAGGCCCTGGAAAATGCGATCAGAATGCGCAAACAACTGTTTCAGGACATGCTGGCCGAACAATATCCAGGCCTACCCGACGACGATTAGAACAAACGGATGAGAGCGAACATGGCCGAAGATGGGCCTTTCTTAAGGACGGCTTCTAATTGGACAAGAGCAGTCGAGAATACATCTAACGGGCAAGAACGAATATGACAGCGCCAAATGGCGGTTTCTGATTGGACAAGAGTCTTCTCGAATTGTAAACATACCCAACGCGGCTCCCCCAGCGTGGGTATGATGTAACATTGGGGGGAATAAACTACATGAAAACTGGTTGTTCTTGTTGTTGTTGTTCTCTCATCCTTGTTGTTGATGTTTTTCTGTCATCTGTCTATATCATGGCGCCAAGGCGTTATGCTAGGGCGTTAAGAAGGGCGTTGACGGGCGTCACTGCATTTCCAATGAATTAGAGACAATTCCATGAAAATCAGAGCTTTTGGGCTAATTCACCAGGGCGTTGAAGCGTTGAGCTTGGCGTTGGTGGGCGTTGCTACAAGATGCCATTTCACACGGCACATTCGGACCAAGGATGGTCCATTTGTACCCCAAAACACCTTCCTTCACACCCCCAAAATGCCCACTTTGGCTACTACTCTTACTCATGACGTCACCGATGACGTCACAGATGGAGTGGACATCCTTCAAATCGGGGTCTACACCCCGAGAGCTACCAAATGACACCCCACACGACGCATTCGGAGCAATAGTGGTCCATCTCTACACCAAATACCTGCCTTCACTTCCCCAAAATGGCCACTTTACTTACTACACCCAACTGCGCATGCGCAGATTGACACGACTTACAGTTAAAAAACACGTCATTCTGACTCTACCCCACAAAAGCTTCACTTTGACACCTCCCACAACCCATTTGGACCACTAGTGGGCCACATCGGCCTCAAAATGTCTATTTCCATAACACGGCTTGCCTGCGCATGCGCAGAATGACGACATTCCTACCCCAAATCCACCCAGTCGGATGCTTCCTCACGTGTGCTTCACATTGATACCTCACATGACTCCATCAGACCAATAGTGGCCCACCTAAACCCCAAAACGTCTATTTCCATTCCCTTTTCCCACAATTCCCTGTCTGCGCATGGGCGGAATGTTGAACACGGACGATACACTAGTCCAGACAGATGCTCCTTCACGACTGCTTTACATTGATACCTCATATTACTCCATCGGCCCATTAGGGGCTCACCTAGATCCCAAAACGTCTATTTCCATAACCTTTGTCTACTGCTCTTGCGCAGAATGACGTCAGTTCCACGTCTCACCCACTCCGTCGGATGCTCCATCACGAATGCTTCACATTGATACCTCGTACGACTCCATAGGACCACTAGTGGCCCACCTAACCTCAAAACGTCTATCTCCATACCCTTTTCCCACAATTCCCTGTCTGCGCATGCGCAGAATGTTGACAACGGCCGAGTCACTAGTCTTACATATGCTTCACATTGATACCTCATACGACTCCATCGGCCCATTAGGCGCTCACCTAGATCCCAAAACGTCTATTTCCATACCCTTTGTCTACTGCGTATGCGCAGAATGCCGATATCTCAACCCCACATCCCGCCCATCGGATGCCCCCTCAGATAGGTTTCACATTGATACCTCACTCGACCCAATCAAACGACCAGTGTCCCACCTCGACCCTAAAACGTGTATTTCCATACACTTTGTCTACTGCGCATGCGCAGAATGACGGCAGTTCCACCTCACACCCATTCCGGTGGATGCGCCTTTACGAATGCTTCACATTGACACCTCACTCGACCCAATCGGACCAAGCAGCGTATTTGAAGTCTGGACTACTTTTTCTCCGCGGAAGTTTCTTTCCGCGGCCGCATCACCGCCAGACATGACCGCATCACCGCGGAAGAATACAAGGTCAAAGGTGGCCGGAGCTATAGTGGTCAAAACTTGGCATCCAGCCAATTCTGATGCAATCCATAACCACAACGCCACCTGTCGCCACCAAGAGTTACCTCCCTGGAAAATAAGTGCTGATCATGACCTCTCGTTGATGCCTAGGAGCAAGTGTTGATCATGACCTCTCGTCGATGCCCCAGGGGCAAGTGATGATCATGACCTCTCGTTGATGTCTCAGAGGCAAGTGTTGATCATGACCTCTTGTTGATGTTACAGGGGCAAGTGTTGATCATGATCTCTCGTTGCTGTCTCAGGGGCAAGTGTTGATCATGACCTCTCGTTGATGTCCCAGGGGTAAGTGCTGATCATGACCTCTCGTTGATGCCCAAGGAGCAAGTGTTGATCATGACCTCTCGTCGATGCCCCAGGGGCAAGTGTTGATCATGACCTCTCGTTGATATACCGGGGGTAATTTGCAACTGTATCAGAATTCCTTCTCTTCTCTCTTCTGGATGTTTGTGCCACAAGTATATTATCTAGGCAGCTGCGATCGTCCCCCACCACCCCCTTCGCAGCAAAATTCAAATTTCCACAGAATTTTTTTTTTTTCGTTCAAAAGAAGAATATCTGGCTGAAAACATATTTGATCATTTATTCATTCCAAGCAAAGTATCGTGACGAGTGGAATTACCTGTTCCACCAATTATTGCAATTAATAATGTATAGAAATCCATTCGTGCAGTCGCTGTTAGGTATGAATGGAATAAGTGATATCGAATTGTTACTATTTCAATCTGGTGGTTCATGTTTAGTCCACTTCATGTCATTGGTCGTACAGACTGCTTTGTAAATTGATATAAAACCCAACACTGGTGGTTAATAGATTAAACGACCCACGCCTTAAGCTGTAATTGAGAGACAATATCTTAAGGGATACATAATGGCGTACATTTAATCAGATATACCTTCAAACTTCAAGGGTCAACATATCCCCATTGTGTTGGTTCGCGTGGGTGGGGTATCTGTTTGGGCCCGCTGGGGATTACAAGCAGAATATGTTTGGTCTGATTATTATTAGGAGGGGAAGGCTTATTTTGAGAGAAAAATAATAGCATAACTGTTTTACATTGTGCCATAGCAAGTGTAAACATGTCTAGGTGAATATCCATGCAATGTGAGTCGCATCTGGTCATATGTGAAATGATCAATTATGGTACTATTCTGACACAGTCTAAGCGTTCGATTTCATCACACAACTTCGCGTCATGGAATGTATGATATAGTCCTCCAAAAATGTGACACAGCTCCAGCTGTTCAATTTCAAAATTGATGAGTCGTCATAGTCAGTTAGCGGTATAATATATCTGGTGGCAATGTGGCATAGCCTGCTCACTATATCTGTCGCAATCTGTCACATTATGGCGTAGACTGAGGTCGGTGCGACACTATCTGTAATTGCAGGGTGACATAGCCTGTCGGTTGTAGGCCACACACAATAGCAGTATGACATAGACTGTGATAGGTAGAACGCACACAATAGCAGTGTGACATAGCCTGTCGATTGTAGGCCACACACAATAGCAGTGTGACATAGCCTGTCGATTGTAGGCCACACACAATAGCAGTGTGACATAGCCTGTCGATTGTATGAGGCGTGTGATGGCAGTGAGACATAGCCGTCGATCGTAGGACGCACACAAACGCACTATGACATAAACTGGCGATTATATGATACATGCGAATACAGTCTGTCGATTGTAGGGCAGGCACAATAATACTGTTGTACAGTCTGTCGACTGACTGTATGACCTAATCGATAGCGGTGTGACATAGCTTGTCGACCGTAAGCGCACACAATCGCAATATGATATGCTCTGTCGACCATGGAGCACAAGCAATAGCAGTGTCATATAACATGTCGATTGTATGACATATGTGATAACAGTGGGACATACATGTAGCACACAAAATATCAATGTGACATAGCCTGTCGATTGTATGACATATGTGATGGCAGCTTGACATAGATTGTCGATCGTGAGAGGCACGCAATAATAGCGTGCCATAGCGTGCTGATTATATGACACATGCGATGGCAGTGTGGCATCGATGCGGATTGTATGACACAATTGTCGATAGAGTGAAATTGTCTGCCAACTGTGCGACACAGCCGATCAAGTAGCACAGCCTGTGAATATCGTGAGATATCCGCCGATCGGTTGGCACGACCTGTAGACGAAGTGAGCCAGTCGACGATCGTGTGGCATAGGCTGTGGATGGTGTGACACAACTGTCGATCATGTGACACAGTTTGCGGACGGTGTGAAACAACCGACGATTGCGTGGCATAGCTTGTGGATGGCGGGACACTACGGGCGATTGTATGACATATCTCGTGGATGGCGGGACATTGCGGACTATTGTGTGACATAGCTCGTGGATGGCGGGACATTGCGGACTATTGTGTGACATAGCTCGTGGATGGCGGGACATTGCGGACGATTGTGTGACATAGCTCGTGAATGGTGGGACACTGCGGACGATTGTATGGCATAGCTCGTGGATGACGGGACATTGCGGACGATTGTATAGCATATCTCGTGGATGTCGGGATATTGCGGACGATTGTGTGACATAGCTCGTGAATGGCGGGACACTGCGGACGATTGTATGGCATAGCTCGTGGATGACGGGACACAACCAACGACCATATGGTCAAGACTGTGGATGGCGTGATATAACTAGCGATCCCGTGACCTAACATGTGGAGGAAATAACAGTGTCGATGGTCACGTGGTATAATCTGCGAAGTCATGATAAAACCGACAATCATGTAACAAGAGTCCACTGACACAAAAACAATCCGTTGTTCGAGTTTTACTTCCACGACGGCGATATAAAACATTTCAGGAAAGTCACTCCCTGGAATATCCATTGACTTAACACAATACGTGTCAGGGAGAAACACTCGAATCTGTCCCCATTCCTATTGAAACTAAACATTCGTTCTTTTCAAATAAGCACGTATCCCTTCAAACTTGAAATAATAAAATTTGAGGGCCCGTGACCCCAGTTTTTTTTTGTAGCTAGACATCAATCTATCTTACATTTTCAAAGCCAAATTGACACATTCGAGAGTATCGTATTTGTATTTGATTTGAACTAATCCCAGCGATTTGCTACAGAATAAAGCATTGAAACTTTAAGGTAGAAGAAAATCATATATGTCAAAGTCACCATGACAAATGATTTCCATCTTATCTATTATTAATTTCCACTTTTTTATTGGGCATTCAAAAGACTCATTATTCGACATTTTTTTATCTAATCCAGCACCTCAACGAGCCACTCCTATTTGTCGGACTTGCAAACGTGTACGGACAGGATTATGGAGTCAATGGCTAAATATAGGGTTTTCATCACCGATGGAGTTGCGAAATATCGTGCCATGTCCCTGTATTTGTGTAGGTGGGGATGTGAAATCGCATGTTCATGTTCCCTCAACCGGATACAATTTCGTCATTGGCCATTTATGTACGATTAGGTATTGAGAAAAAAAGTATAGAGAGATAATTAATAAATATATATATATATATATATATATAGATTAAATGATCACAGTAAAAATATATATATATATGTATCACCGCCATTGTCAGGCTCACTCATTGAAACGTAATATTTCACGGTTGAAAGTTTCGAACCTCAATCAGATCATTGAAGAGATATATGTTTACAATGTGCTGCAATATCAAGGAAGAATTCGAGCAGTAATCAATTAAAATCATTAAAGTAGAGTCTCAGTTTGGTGGTATCGTTTATTGAAAACTGTACAACTATAATTTTTTATAATATTCTAGTTTTTTTCTTATAAATTTCGCCACTTTTCCCGCTTGATTTGCTGAATTTATATTGAAATTACGGTGGAAAAGTGATTTTGAATATATAACATTCACAACTTCTCTTCCTCTGCCGAAAACATATCCTTTATTTGGTTGATCCTTTATTAACTGATAATAACTTCAATATTTACATGCTAATCGACCCTCAACTCGAGAATGTTAATACTATATAATTACCCGCGATTTGACACTTAGCTCTATGATAGTGCTTGTATAATGCGCGTGTAAACTTGCTGTGTTTTTTTCTCTGTGTTGTCAAGGGGGTGGCGTTCCAGGCAGTAATCCTTACCCTTGAGAGTTCGGCTTTTCTTCAATGGACGCTTTGCCCTTTGACATAGAATAAAGCAAATGTCATTCATTTGTCAGCCACAAAAACCTCCATTCAAATACTAGGCCACCTATATATAGCAGGACAACACGTCCACGAGTTTGTGCAGGTCTTTTTTGTGGATCACCGATCGTACGTATATACCCACAAACCACGCGAGATTACCTTTATACATACGTTATCTGTGTCGTCTACCGCCAATGTCTGTTCGGTGGCTTTAACACTCTGGCGTAGTGGACGTATATCGATTTGACTAACAACCAGCATTAGGCAGCGTCCACACCAAAACTGTTACTGGCACTGGCACTGGAATCGGTGAAGGGAAAAGTTAACTTTGATAGATTTGTATATATATTTTTTGTAATTCCATTTTAATAGAACGCGAAGAAAAAGTAGTCACATTTCTTGCCGCATTTCTTGCCGGGAAGTGCAGTGATATTTGAGGATAATTTACGAGAAGTCTTCACCTGAAGCCGAATCTTATACCTGGAGATTAACTGTCGAAGATACAACAAATTACCGATACAAACAATGACTGTCATCTGTAGATCCTTACTGTTCGCATTAGTGACATTATCACTGGCGGTATGCCTCGTCGAAAGCCGACCGGGTGAGTACAAATATATGTCTCTCAATGATCTTGCAATGTCGTGTTGAATATATCCATGCCTTCCTTTTCGTTGTAACTTCACTGGAGCTCAGATCAGATTGCCGCGATGAAACTCGCCAAGAAGACAATGTGCTAAACTGGTTAATGGTCCAGATCATAATGGAAATCTTAAATACATCCTTTTATTTCAGATGATTGCTTTATCATAATAAAGAGTCCGGTACCGGCATTTGTGAAAGCGTGGGATTATACGCTATCTGGCAGTGTGTTAAGCCCGAGGCTTATTTACCTAACCTCGAACTCCTTAGCATCCCATCTGTAATATCAAAGCGACTCAGCATAAGCTTGTACCTATATATTCATGTATATACAACATAGTATATAAGATCTTTTATCTGTCTTTTGACTACATTTCATTCATCTAAGCTCCCCACCCTAACTTTCAGTGTGTACAAACTGGTGTACTATCTATTGACTCAGCAGGTTTATACACTTGACCTGACTCACCCCGTGAATATATATAAGATCAGACGCTGATGAAATAGCAGCGTGATGTTATTTCATCACATCCAGAAAATACACTCCAATGAATTTTGCATTTTTTCACGTGGCTTTTCTAGAAAAAAAAACAAAAAAAACCCCGAGACTTTGGCCTAATAATAATGTTTCATCAGATGCAAAAAATACATTCGAAAAAATTGTTGGCAAGCGTTTGCATACTTTGAAAAAACCCCGATGTTTTGGCTTTTCAGTATTGTTGTTGTTTTTTGTAAATCCTGATGGCTTTTGCAGGTGAAAGGCCTGAATACAGGTACATGTATCTCTGGTTCTCAAAACAATCCTGGTTTGCTTCTCTATATTGGTTCTTTGAACAACCAAATCAAGATTTTCGTATAGGCCTATGAAGAACCAATTTCATTTCTTTTAAGACCGAATTACCTTTGCCGGTAGAACAATTTCAAAGAGCCACCGCCAATATCTCTTTTGTTTTTGTCCAAAATCCCTAAACCATAATAACATAGCTAGCGTCAGATCCGACATCCAGTATTCAGCCTTCGCCCATAGAAGCATTCCCGCGTCTTGACAAGTTTCGATATTCTGTGGCTTTGATTAAAATCCTCAATCTGCACATGATCTACCAAATAATACCAGGCGAGATACTCTCTAAGAAAAGTTGAGTGAAATTTCACTCAACTAAGAGTGGAAATTCATCCCACTCAAGCACCTGGGTAAAAACTTTCACTCGAGTTGAGTGACTTCCATTCAAGCTGAGTGAGTTCAACTTGAGAGAAATTTGAGTTAATTTTGAGTGGATTTCATTCAGGTTTGACTGAATTTCACTCAGACTTGAGTGCATTTCACTCAACTTGAGGGGGATGAATTTCCACTCTTACTTGAGGGGAGTTTTCTTGAAGAGTATGTATACGCCGTATGCAAGTGTGTAGTCCACTATGTCCAACTTGTAATCGTCTCTCTTGTAGTAGAATCGACGTTTGTCTTCAACAATACACCTTGAAGTTTATCAAGGAAGCCATCAGTTTATCGATGATGAGTTAGACCTGTGGAATTGGAATTCAAGCCATCCTCAGCTGCTCTAGTCAGCGCTTATCTGCTCCGGCTGATTCAACTATTTATTTGTAGGTATCTGTAATCTATTAATTGTGTACGTTTTCAATATATCAGGGGAAAAGTTTTCTTTCAAAAGGAAAGCAAATTCATGACCAGCGTAGTCTGAAAATTGTGGTGTTTTCCCTCTAGTCCATGTGCTTCAATATTGAGCGAGGACAACACTAAGCAACTAGATACGATCTATTTTGCACAATTTTTATATTATACAGACGCTGTCGTACTATACTTTTTGAAAATATAAGGGGAAAATATGAAACTGTTATGGAAAGTTGCCATTCTACTGAATGAAAACTGAATACCTAGATGCTAACTCATATTGCAATTTGACCGTCGCAGAAGGGCTTAATTGACGCATGCGCAAATAGTCTGAAGACGAAATCTGACCCTGTAAAATAAGAGAGAGAGAGAGAGAGAGAAAGAGAGAGAATATAAAGGTTCAACGTCGCGTTCAGAAATATTCCAGCTATATAGCGACGACCTAACAAAATTCTAATTATTCCAACAAAAACAAGTTGATAACTCAACAATACAGAATATATCAGCGCAACACATCAAAAGTATGTAGGCCTACATACATTAAAATTTATACAACAAACCGATTTCTAAAATACAGTCTTTTTTTACCCGAGTAAAAGGATCTTCTAAAGTATCTGATTTATAAAAAGAAAAAGCTTTCTCAGATAAGCACAGATAGAGGGTCTGAAATCGCTATGGGATTCCAAGAGGATCAACCTCATTATTTACGGCTGCCTTAGCCATTTCATCAGCTTCGGTATTTCCTTTGATGCCAACGTGGCTAGGCAGCTAACAAAACACAGCATCAATATGTTGATGATATCTACGGACATACAATTGTAGAATGTTCAAGATGGTGGAGTGAGTTTAAGTTCCATTCTGAATCGCTTGAAGGCATGACAGTGAATCTGAGAATATGACATATTTTCCTTCTATAGTAGACCCAATACCTTGTATATTTTGTATATAAATGAGAGAGTCGACTTTCTAGTGGGAACGGCATGAAATTTAATTCGACTGAAGGTATCTTGGGACAACTGTACGATGATTTACCATGGACTCGCCTGTTCATGATTGTTGAATGGTGTATCATGTATTCACGACTGTGTATATGGTTTTACCTTGCTGATACATTCATATGTTCCATGGTACTTTGAGTCGATTAACCATTGCTTTAGCACAGTGTACCGTGGTGTACCATGATTTTGATATTTGCTACGGTATACCTGTGCCATATTTGTACCAGTTTAGGCAAATCCATGGTACTTTATGTTACATCTCTTTAAACTACTGAATGACCAACTTAAATTGTTTGATGAACCTGGAAAAGGGAACTGACCGCCATCTTGAAGTTGGTACACCATATTTCTACGAAGTAGGCTCTCATTTGCAAATTGTCCGGTAATCTCCGACAAAATAAGGAGAACCGTTGACATTAGAACCTTGATCTTTTGCATGAACGTACATTAGGGGACTGTTACCAGAAAGTTCTGTGCTGACCTACTTTTGATGAAAATTTGACCTACTTAGGTGACCTATAATGCGAAATTGGCAAAAACCCTACTTCTTAGGTCCTGTGACGTTAGTCACACTGCCATGTTGAAAAATGGACAGCAATATGACTTCCGAAGTATTTGAAGACCCGTTTATTAGAATGAATGTCATTGGAAACACATTTTATAGCAATTTACTGAAACTTAATGTGTGCTCTTCTGGCGCAAAAATACACTTACCTTCGCATGTTGAGAAGTTGTATCAAAAATAAACATTTACCTGTTACATGATATACTCCAAAAGACCAAGTATAGATAAGAGTCAGACATTCCTCCAAGTAACTGGTAATGTTATACGTCTACTTTGACCTAAATCTCACCAGATACAATGGGAATGTACCGATTTATAAAGAAAGGTATATATTTACTGTGTGATAAATCTGTTCACAAGTCGGCGTCCTATACGTTAAACCCTGGGAATTCACATTTCCTGTGACTCTAATTTGACATTCAATACTGATACACATTCAGCTGTAATAAAAGTGATTTTTTTTTCTCTTGACAAAAGGTCACTTTTAAGACGGAGCAAGTACTCCGGAAGTATTTTCCTTTTGAGAGATACAATTGCACGCTCGTCGTCAGCTGAATGAAGCTATGTGCTAAGGCCCTCGCAGACTGAAGATTATTGATCATGTATTATAGAAAAATAGGGAGGGAGGGAATTTGGCTTAATGTCACACTCAAGTTTGTTTCACTCATGTGGTGACAGTCAGTTTGGTTAGTGGCGGAAGCCGTATAGAAAAATAAAGAAATATAGCACTATATATTATACACCTACGGAGCCGTGGAGGGGACATAGTCAATATTTTTTTAATTTCCCCCGAGATAATATCCCCCGAGATAATAACTAGGGGAAAATTCGCCATTGGTCAAAATTATCTGGGGGGAAATTCGCGATTGGTCAATTATCTCGGGGGAAATTAATTTTCCCCGAGATAATATCCCCCGAGATAATTATCTAGGGGGAAATTCGCCATTGGTCAATCATCTCGGGGAAAATAATTTACCCCGAGATAATTTCACCCGAGATAACTGACCAATCGCGAATTTCCCCCTAGATAATTATCTCGGGGGATATTATCTCTGGGAAAATTAATTTTCCCGAGATAATTTACCCCGAGATAATTGACCAATGGCGAATTTACCCCTAGATAATTATCTCGGGGCAAATTATTTTCCCCCGAGATAATTGACCAATGGTGAATTTTTTCCTAGTTATTATCTCGGGGGATATTATCTCCGGGGAAATTAAAAAAATATTAACTATGTCCCCTCCACGGCTCCGTATACACCGGATATATGCACATATGATATTATCACGATACAGTACTACCAGACATGGACATGAATAGGTTAGAAGGAAAGTTTATCCTCTCGTCCGAAAAAAAAGAAAAGATCTAAAATCCTCCAAACACTTCGACTTTGAATCGCACGACGTGAAAACTGCATTTTTGGGGGAATGCCATGTAGATTTTGTGAAATTTATCTTACACCCTTCGTGATTTATATAGGTATCCTCAAGGGGTATTCAAATTGTGGCATTAGTGTCCTCGCCCAAGCACGTCAGCCTGCTCTTCTATTTGCCTGAATGTGACAGATGTTAGATACATGTAAGTCCAAAGAAGTTAAAATAGTATGTAAAAAATTAAATTCTACGTTCAAATGGAATTAATTACAAGTGGAATATAAAAGTATGTAGAAAAAAAACATTGAAAGATGCAGATGTAACAGTGCTTGAAAATATTTTTAAAACGAAACAATGCTGTCAAACTATAGGAGATTTGTGGCAAATATTCATTCAACTTGATTCCGTTCTGTGACGTCATATGTTGAAGACAGGCGAGGTGAACATGGAGGAAAATATGGAAATAGCATTGAAGATGATTCGGATAGAGAAACTATAAGTTTTATGAGTTTGAGGACCAAACGGATACTATTATTGAACGAGGAAGAATGAGAGGGTCTTTTAGCACCACTCTATCAATACGAATCACTTTAGTCTGGCGATTCTACGGTAGCCGACGGTGGAAGTATGAGTAACTCTTTGTGACAATGTACTTTTCATATTCCTCGATAGCACGCCCAAGTTCTTAACAACGGCGTTGGAACTGGTGCCCTAATAACCATGAACCTGTTATGTATGGTCAAATAGTTTCAATTGGATATTCGACTTGGATCTGAATACATTATTGGACTCCCAATACATTTGTATTTTGTTGTCACTTGGCGAGATAAATTGAATAAGTGTGACGAACTGGAGTGAGCATGCTGACACTGACAGCATATACAGATATACAGGATATACAGCATACATAGATATACAGCATAAACAGCATATAGAGATATACAGCATAAACAGCATATAGAGATATACAGCATACATAGATATACAGGATATACAGCATATACAGATATACAGGATATACAGCATACATAGATATACAGCATAAACAGCATATAGAGATATACAGCATATAGAGATATACAGGATATACAGCATAAACAGCATATAGAGATATACAGCATAAACAGCATATAGAGATATACAGCATAAACAGCATATAGAGATATACAGCATACATAGATATACAGGATATACAGCATATACAGATATACAGGATATACAGCATACATAGATATACAGCATAAACAGCATATAGAGATATACAGCATATAGAGATATACAGCATATACAGATATACAGGATATACAGCATACATAGATATACAGCATAAACAGCATATAGAGATATACAGCACAAAGAGATATACAGCATATACAGATATACAGGATATACAGCATACATAGATATACAGCATAAAGAGCATATAGAGATATACAGCACAAAGAGATATACAGCATATACAGATATACAGGATATACAGCATACATAGATATACAGCATAAACAGCATATAGAGATATACAGCATATAGAGATATACAGGATATACAGCATAAACAGCATATAGAGATATACAGCATAAACAGCATATAGAGATATACAGCATAAACAGCATATAGAGATATACAGCATACATAGATATACAGGATATACAGCATATACAGATATACAGGATATACAGCATACATAGATATACAGCATAAACAGCATATAGAGATATACAGCATATAGAGATATACAGCATACATAGATATACAGGATATACAGCATATACAGATATACAGGATATACAGCATACATAGATATACAGCATAAACAGCATATAGAGATATACAGCATATAGAGATATACAGCATACATAGATATACAGGATATACAGCATATACAGATATACAGGATATACAGCATACATAGATATACAGCATAAACAGCATATAGAGATATACAGCACAAAGAGATATACAGCATATACAGATATACAGGATATACAGCATACATAGATATACAGCATAAACAGCATATAGAGATATACATGTACAGCATATAGAGATATACAGCACATACAGATATAAGCAGGCCTTCGAGCGAATCCTATACGTCCATGAATTTTTCATGAAAACTTTGAGCAGTGATCGAAATGAGTCAAACTGGCATCATGGAAACACATTAATTTAAAGAAAAATTGTTCACCGTGCTGCGCTCCGCAAATACGGAGGCATAAACTTTTAAATCTCTCTTTGTTAAACCAAATACAGCAAATGGGTCTCCTCAATCACCGCCACATTCAGTGATAATAGTTTGATTAAACACCAGTCAACTACATGTACCAATTTTAGAATCTAAAGTGACCCATCTTACACTGATCCTATATTTCCTATAGTGTAATAGAAAAGTCCTCTTTTTCTTCTACATTTTTCCCAATTTCCACCCATATTTTCTCTTACATTTTAACTGTGAGCCACTTGAAGGCCTGTTTACTGGTGTAGTCCAGAGGGGTGCAGCATATAATGACGTAACGGATCAGTGGTCACGGCGAGAAATTTATTCGTCTAAGCGAGTATTCCTTTCAAAATTCGCGTGTACTAATACGAGTAGTTAGAAGCCTCATATTCCACAGTATACTGTGAAGTAGGGTATTTGACATTCCCTTTTATAGGTATAGTGTTATAAATCTCAAACGCTAAGAATCATGGTCGAAATCAGTGCATTATTCATTAGTAACCTTTGTTGTTTTGTTTATGCACTGACAATAATCATACTAATTGATTATTATACGGCGTCTGTGTCGGGCACACGGGAGGTCATTGAACTCTCTCCATTGTCAACATCTTCACAACGTCAACGTTTCTATTTGTGAGCCTTGACCATCGTGCATAGCAGACCGCGTTCCGCCCACAATCCAGTTACGTTACCTTTAGAGAAACTGCGCTGATGGTAAAATACGTTAAGGTTTTACTTTTTTTGCCAAACTATTCGCTGATATCGAATGTAAAATATTTAATCCAGGCATGCATAACAATAAAATATTAATGTATAGATCAGTGCAATTTTGTAGAAATTCGTGCGTTATTTCACACAATTCAAGTCCTTCTATGGGAAGGTGAGGTCGGATACGCTGACATCCCGGACCGCCTTTAAAGTTTCAGTGTTTCTTACATTTGTTGGCTTGTTTGATGTTTGAATGGGTTTATTTTTTCTTCAAATAGATTTTGTTTTAAACTATGTTTCCTTTACGTTTATTAATGTTTATGGTTGTTGAAAATGTGCGTGTTCATCTGCCACCGGGTAGCCCACAAGCTATGGTGTTTTCGAAGCTCGTCACTGCCGCCATGGTCGCGGTAAAGAAGTGATATGATTGGTCAATATATGCAGGATGTTGTTTTTGCAGCTGGACGCGATACCAAGCGCGCCAGGGGCTATATCTATCATAGAGATAGAGATAACTCTGGTTTTAGCGAGGATGCATTGCCACTAACCAATGTGATCATTACTGAATCTCTTTCATTAAGTAAGTAGACCGAATTCAGACTAATTTATCCACTGATTAAATCAGCCTGAGGAGCTTGGTTTTATTTAATATTTTACCAACGTTGACGATCACGAGACTATTCCAATGCCAAGATGAAAAGTACAAGTAGTTAGGTTGCGAGAGCTGGTGAAGAATTTCCAATATTGAAAGCGGTTTGTTGGCGCTTTGAGATACCCCATATACAATTGGCCCTTTCACATGGTATTGACGTCACAAAGCACCAATGATAATTATGGGTCTAAGATTATAATCAGGAATTGATTTCTGGTGAAATTTGATTGGACAGTATAGCTGACTGGGCGAGAAATGGTTTGCGATATATATCAAAATGTTTCTGTAATATTCAACACTAAAAAATATCCGAATAAGCTTTTCTGTTAATTTTAAAAGGGGAGGAGTGCGGGCCAGTTTGATTGCTGGCCTTCCATATTCGCTGTGATTGTGTCGGGTGGAATGACCTAATTGTTACCAGTCATATCTCGAAAAAAAATGGTGGCGAACGTATGCTGATTTTTTTTTTTTTTTTTTTTGAGCGAAAAAGTCAGGCTACCTGGCGTGGACGGTCATTTATGGCGACGAATATTAGGGAATATAGTTTTCTCAAGATGTGCGCAGCCGATTTACTACATATTACAAGAGGCTGTTTTTCGTGGTTGGTGAACTAGAAGCTTCCAAGCCGCTGTGCCTATCCATGTCAATTTCAATTTCTAAAGTTCAAGTCCCGCGTAATATCACGACCTTCATCGCGACTTCATAGACTGTAGTACTCTCTGTTAAATCAAGATATTAACAGACAGTGATAGTGTGCTGTTTCACCTGTCTCCCCCTTCAGTGTTTGGTCATTCGAACCCGCCATTTTAAACTAAGACGAGCATTCTCTTCGGATCACTATTTATAGGAGCCACACCAATCTGCATAAACTGTGACTGTCTCAGTTGACCAATGACATAGCGCGGCCTCGTTTTTTATTTCAAAATCTGGCGTCTAACTGGGAAAATGTTGTTGTTGCTGCATCAGCCGATCATTGACCCTCCGTCGAAGGGCCCAAGTTCTCAAAGGGCCTCATTTCCACTCAGTGAACTCTGTTCAGACAGATTTTCAGTCAATTAAAGAAGGTATGCAGAGTCAGGATATAGTAGTTATATATTTTAGATCTGAATAGGGAAAGTACAAAGATGAATACGTCAAAAAAATCATTTGAGTTTTTAGGATGCTTCCCACCTTTCTTGTGCTACGCAAGTAATTGCAAGCGTCTAGTCCGTCATTCATAATCCAGCCGTCGTCCATTAGAGAATATCCGCGTCCATAATCCAAAGACCTATTCCATTTTCCACATAACAGTATTAGCACCAAATTCAAAAAGACAATCATAGTATACATACACATAGGCTTGTTTCCTGCAAGAGAGAAGCGGTCAACAGTTTTCAATGATGCCGGCAAGACATCATGATGTTCCAAAAATATCAAATCCGTATCGCTGATCAGTATTCTTAATCCATAATATTCGTTATAGAGTCGTCATCTAAAAAAAAAAGATGTATCTCAGTCACGCTTTGATTGTGACTGTTCATATGATTACCATGAGGATCTTGAAGTACATGGGTTCATACGGCCCCTAGCCCCGGGTTAAGCGGAATTAGACACAAGTTACGAAACGTAGCGCCATAGATCTTGCACGCTACGTTCGTATTTTGCTATCAGCATGCGATATGTATCGCCAAATTTGAGAAACTTTGAGTGGAGGCGCTTGGTGGAATAGCCCTGTTTTATAAGTTTCTGCAACAATGTTTTGTGACGTTGATTAAAATCATCACATTTAACACAGGATCTAGCAAATGCTACTAAGCGAGATATGTATACGCCATATGCAGGTCCCACTGGAATATTACTATCCAGAAAGGGATAGTAAAACTATCAAACTTCTTTTGAGATACGAGGAATAGCTGTTTGGGGAAATAGAATCAGATAAAGCTGAAGACAGCAAACGTTCAACCTAAGCTCGAGTTAAGCGTGCTGGAACACTGTCGACATAATACGCGCATCGTAATGGGTTTGCTGACCTCAACTTCAAACCTTGTCTTCTAGACGTTAATAATTGATTAACCATTCAATCCAAGTAATGGGGGTTTGCTGGGATCAAAAGCAACAGAATTGATGCCGCGCTGATTGTATTATATTTCCGACTAGAGGTGCAGACCAGCATCAGCGTTTGGAGAAAGTATATGTGATCCTTCCAGAAAGTGAATGCCATTTTGCTGGCGTTAAATATTTTATATAAGTATAATTCCACGTGCCATGGCATCGTTGGCATTTAAGCATATTATCCGATCTCTATATGCATCTATGGATGCTATCCTGGCTCGCTAAGTGATGTTTCATGAATTCCTCAAATTAATATGTGACTTCTGATCCAACGATCGTTCACCGTCCAACCCCGCTCCTCCCCACCCACACCCCGCTCCTCCACTGATACAGCTTTTGATTTCATATATAGAATTTGATCACAGCAAGCAGAAGATTTGGGCATATCCGTTCATATCAGTTATGTCAATGCCAATATCACCGATATTAATTTCCCGACAAATAAACCTGTTACAGGACAGAGAAACTCATAGGGAGACATCGTAGATATAACACTATGGGTTCATGCATTTGGGTTTGGACGTAAATATATCTTTTTGTGTCCTTGCATTGAATGAGCCTTGTTCGTGCGGACCTGAGCGATGTGTTCAATTTGGCTACCCTTCCATGGACAGTCGTGACAGATTGAGGCACGATTCGCATTATTTAGCGTTCTATTTTCTGGAAAAAAGAAGACATTTATACTTCGTGGAATATATATCGCCAACCATGTAAGAAAAAAAGCACATGGGTTAGGGAAGGAACAGTCGTACAGACGCGGCATGAACTACCCGAATGAACTTGCCATATAGTGTACACATATAATTGTACATAAAATGAGTTCTGTTATATTAGTCCATGCTATAAGCTATAATCTGTGGAACTATTGCTATTTGAACACAAACTGCGTGCATGCATAATCCGATAATAGCACTTAGCCGCAATTGGACAAATGTTATGTAAAAGCTAATGCAAGGGTCCTTGAAACTGTAAAATAACAAGTACTAAGAGACGATCATCCGTGTAATCATGCTATTATTTCGATAAAATGTATTGTCCAACACCGATTATTATTATCCACTAGGCCGAGGAAGACAAAACCAAACAAAAATATAACTGTGGGAAAAGTTCAAACTCATAGCGATTAATTATATCCGCCCTGAAATATTTTGGACAAATAGTTTCTGTGCATACAAATGGTTCTTGTAGAACATGTATACGAATTTGACAACAATCACTCAAAGCTGTCCTCTGCGATCAATTTGACAACAATCACTCAAAGCTGTCCTTGCGATCAATTTTTTAACGTATTACAGCGTAAGACTAGCGCAATTTTTACGGTACATAGCCAAGTCATAATTATAGGATAGAATGAAGGCTAATCTTAATAAAATGCTAATCTTAATAAAATTATAACCTATCACCATCCTTAATCGTATATTTCGCTATGGAATCTTACTGATATCAATTGAATTTGCGATCTGAGAGCCCATGTTATGAATATTTAATCATACTAATAGCTTTATATCACGCGGCCTCTATATGTCTGCTCACTCGGACAACTACACTTGCAGTCAGGGATGGGAAGCGGTTCACCATCTTCATTGCCCTAAGGTTTATATAACACCAGTCAATATATCTACCTCGTGTTATGTCTCCACATTGCCTAGACACGACGACATTAACCATAAAGCCGATCACAAAGCCCCCCACCTTAGCTGTTGCCTTCCATCCGCACGAAAAAGACATCGTTACCATTGGGGAGCGCTGATAAGATATTCATTTGATAAGATTGGAATGAAGGCAATCTGAAGTCAATCGTATAACGGGTTCATTTTTCGTTGTTGTTGTTGTTTTTTTGTTTTTTTTGTGTTTTTTTATACCGTACTTTCTATGTATTTTCTTTTTGTCACACTATCGAGTTTTGGGTGTTTCACTACCTGGACATATAAAACATGCTAATTTTAATTTATATCTGAGGTTACTACAGCTTAAGAAAGAGTTGTCAATTTTGAGCTACAGGTGCCAGTATTTGCAGTACGCCCACCTAATCCCCCTGACATTGATAACCGATTACTTTACGCAACTAAATCCCGTAGCATTTAGCCAGCATTCAAACATTCATAGAATTCGAGAGCTTCGGCGCAGTCTAAATGTCTCTCCTATAGGTTCTAACTCTGTATTCCACCGCGGTATCAAGAATCTTTTGGTGGTGCTGTCGTCTGCTATTTGCATTCGCTACTTGGAAGGTCCCGACAGGCCCTTGACCTTGTAGCGGGGGCGCTATATGTCTTCTGAACCGTTCCATTTCAGGCCAGGAATCTCTTTCAAGCGAGGCGGACGCAATATTCAATGCCTTATTATTTCATGCTTGTTGTAAATGGGCCAGACATTCATGTTGTAAATACGGCCTTCTCAGTGATGTGAAAGTGGGTTGACAGTTTGCAAATATAGGCACATCCGTACAGACAATCAAAGCTTCCCAGTAGAGGATTCTACTTGTATTTCCCTCATTTTCAACAGAACTGGCTGAAAAATCATCTGGTATTCAACTTTCCATATATTACAACATATAATGGGAGCTCAGTCGTAATGGATTACATCTGATCACTGTCTTGGATTTCATCACTGCTGGGAATTCGGAGGTGTTAAAGTCCCCTGGTGTAATTGCTAACTATAAATAATGAATAACTATAAATAATGAATCCGCTTGCAACGGATAATAAGAAGTACATGCCAATTAGTCGGCATAGAAGTAAAGGGGTTGGGGGGGGATGAGGGGGGGATGAAAGCGAAGGACCGTGCAATATATGAGTGTACTCACTCACTAGTTGCGATACACGAGTGGAATTCATGCAAAGACAAAAGTGTATATCTTTAATTCTACCGTACGCAACGTGCAAACGTGCAGTCAAAATACTCAAGTTTTATATTAGTGACTCACTGTCAATCTCACAGTCAAAAGTAACGTAAAACAGCATCAAGCGACTGTTAGATATTGAAATTTCGTCTGTGTTTTGATTTTTTGTATATTGGTTTTTTTATATATAAAAAACGACACCTTGAATCAACATAATATTTCGATGTAACGGTGACTTTGGTTGGATCGATTGCTTTTTGTCCAAGGTATCATATTTTAGATATATTTACAAAATCCATGCTATAATGTATATGGAAAAAAATAACAAAGAAATAAATAAATAAACAGCCCCATTTCACAATCGTATTTGGGTATTTTCTCTGTACGCAACAGCTTTTTGCAAAAATTGAAGAAATTAATTTTTTACTTTTTTGACAAACAATGAGAGTTTGTCGTACCTAACCCAAGTTTTTATTGACCTAACTATCTGTTCTTATCCGGAACAACAGAAGTGCCAGATACGATAAACACCACATTTGGCAATGCGCAGCAATGGAGAGAGAGAGAGAGAGAGAGAGAGAGAGAGAGAGAGAGAGATTTAAGGTTTGGTGTCGCGTTCAGCAATATGTCAGCTATGTAGCGACGGCAGCAATGGAGGATTCTGAATGTCATCAACATGATGGAATGGATAAAACTGAAGTGGTCATCAAGCGAATTGAATGATTGCCACGTTGAACGCCCAACCTGTAACAATCTGGGTCACCTATACGCGGTAAGACTTTCAGTCTATTTTCGGCAACTATATGTGGGAATTCCCCGAAATCAACACCACGTGTTGCTGTCAACCAATTAGCTTAACTCTACCGACGTAACCTCAGCTTACTCGCCATTTTCGAGTCATGTACTGTCCTACTTGTTCAAAATTAAAGATCTACAACACCTCTTGGAATGATACGGAAGTTATTCATATCTGTATCTTTTGTAAGCTCAGATAATATATATTTCAGAAGTAGCATGAAAAGCTTGTAATTTATCAAATTTCTCGAGTGTTCTCCGC
This sequence comes from Hanleya hanleyi, assembly GCA_036873755.1. Lineage (NCBI taxonomy): Eukaryota > Metazoa > Mollusca > Polyplacophora > Lepidopleurida > Hanleyidae > Hanleya > Hanleya hanleyi. The sequence continues at coordinate 15,901 of JAVTVY010026369.1, read as the reverse complement.
CGGATGAAGATCAAACATTATACGGTAAAGTATCGAATATCGCTCCGCATTAATGGCGACACACAATTCGCAATTCATCTTATGGATGGCGAAGTGTACTCAAATGGTTGAACGCTCTCATTCTACTCTCCTTCTCGTTGGCTCTATCAACCCCACCCACCGTCCACGATGTATATTGACCCCCCAAATTGCTTCTCTCCTTAAATAACATCTGCATCTGCACTGTTTAAGTCGCATCTTATATAGTACGGTACATCTTGTGACATACCACCGCGAGATCTCACGTATGGCATCCCCTATTCAGTCGAGGATAAAACTGCTGTCCAATGCTTCTAAATGTTATTCGTCAAACAGAGTCATGAGCCATCAATCGTGCATCAAGTTCCACATTTTTAAGCAAGTCAAGCCGGGTATATGCCTGTTTTGATGCAGCATTCAGAACTTGAACTTGAACACAACAATTCCGCCAAGTCGACCATCTCAATAGCAAGCGTACACTTACACAACCACATATTTGATTAGTAAAATATTGTGTCATTGTTAGTGCACTGTCTCAATGCCGCATGGGAAAATTCCAGCAGAGTATGGGTTCAGTGTAGTATCCTACAGTCTGCATAAGGAGAAGCCACATTGATAAATGAGTGAAATTCACATAATATCACGTTGTAATTGAGAGATTAACACAGATAGCGAATTAATTGTAGCATGAATTATTGATTACTGACACAAACACATTCAACCAGCCAGCGTACCACTTGTGAACTATTCAAATTCCCCCGTTAACGTTTCAGTACCGTTGGTGTACCACTTAATCGTTCGCAAGGGTTTGGAACCATGCAAATCATCCCAAATTTAAGATATTAATTCAAATCCCGCGAGCAATGGCTCATAGATACTACCAGTATAAAACAATTAGTGCTTTACCAAATGTTGGGATACTGGTAGAAGTAGAGATGGAAAAAAATCTTCTTCATTTGCGTCGTCATTTCGTCATGTGCGATATTTCTCACAGAATCGAATAACTTAGAATGGATGCGTTTGATGGAATAGTCTGTTTTGACAGAACAGCCTGTTTGATGAAACAGTCTGTTTGAGGGATTAGATTGTTTGATGGAATAGCCTGTTTGATGAAACAGTCTGTTTGAGGGATTAGATTGTTTGATGGAATAGCCTGTTTGATGAAACAGTCTGTTTGAAGGATTAGACTGTTTGATGGAATAGCCTGTTTGATGAAACAGTCTGTTTGAGGGATTAGATTGTTTGATGGAATAGCCTGTTTGATGAAACAGTCTGTTTGAGGGATTAGATTGTTTGATGGAATAGCCTGTTTGATGAAACAGTCTGTTTGAAGGATTAGACTGTTTGGTGGAATAGCCTGTTTGATGAAACAGTCTGTTTGAAGGATTAGATTGTTTGATGGAATAGCCTGTTTGATGGAATAGCCTGTTTGATGGAATAGCCTGTTCGATGAAACAGTCTGTTTGAGAGATTAGATTGTTTGATGGAATGGTCTGTTTGAGGGAATAGCCTGTTTGAGGGAATAGCCTGTTTACTGGAATAGTCTATTTGATGGAACACCTTGTTTGATGGAATGGTCTGTTTGATGGAACAGCTTATTTGATCGAATCGACTGTTTGACCAGTTTTGGCAATAATCTTCACAATGATCGTCAATTGTTAACTGGATCTAGCAAATGTCACAAGGTGATATATATAAACACCCTGTGTATGTCTCGTCTTCGCATCAATAGCCCGTAGTCATTGGAAACATTCCCCAAATGTATGCATGTAATGTATATTCCATCTGAATATGTATCTGAAACATACAGTGGATTATCTCATACATTTGCATTGTGCAATTAAACGCTCAACCATGGTCCAATGTTTTATTAAAACACACTTTCTCTTTTCGTCTTCACGAAGGTACAACGTCACCTTTGTGTTCCGCGTAACACTTTGGGTAACTTGAAGACTGAAATTATTTTGCTTTCGACAGTTTGTACCGAGTGGGTGAATGCTCCCGGAATTTTGAAAATATCGATAAATACCAAAGAGTGAAATCATTCATATTTCTTTCAGTTTTACAGTTCAACTCAGAGAAACTAAGTCAATATACCACGTTGAAACATACGTGTAACACTGTAAACAAGAGACTATTAGCATTCATCATTCGTGTCATTTCATGTGAAGAAAAAAATTGCCATTTTTATAAACCATGCAGGGAGTACTGTATACCTGTGAATTTGCTTGTTACAACATGTGTTGAAAATATGCTGCGATATTTCATGACCTATTCTGTAGAATAGATCTTCGAGATTGGATCACCCGTTTTCCTAAAAGTTTTTGTTTGCAACAAAAAGACACACCTTAATTTATTATCCTTGACATATTCGGGCGAATGCCTTCTTTGTAACGCTGAATTGTGTATCGTATCCGTTGTCATGTCTTTTTGTCAACTTGTTTGTCCATAGAACACTTAGGAACGACTCAAGTAAAACACAGTGAACTTGCAAAATACACACCGAGGAATATTATCTTACCCAGCGCCTTTGATCTTACCAATTTCTTCACATAATTTACCCATTGTCAACGTGTTCATGGGAGCCGAAGACTTGAGCAATCGCAGAAAATAATGCAGCGAACCGGAACTGAAACATTTTTGGCGTAAACACGTCACGCTTGATGGCAGCGATTGAGAATTTAGCGATTGAAAGTGCAGAGACAGAACGATATCTGCTTTGGTGTTCTTCGTCTTCACTAAAACGAGGAGAAAATTTATTATAATGCCAAAGGAGAAAGAACTATTTAGTATAAGTCACTTCTCGATTCCTCGTGCGTCCAACAGAATGAGGAAGTATCGCAATTGTCTGAGAATTAGCAACTTATGTGATCTCAGATGTAATGATAATTTGCCTAATCATCATACTTATGTCTTGCTACCACCCACAGACACTTTTGACCCAATTATTTTGGGTATACTCGTGACAGACCCAACATAGCTGGAATAAAAAAATGAATCGACAGCTTAGGTAGACAGACAATCGACCGGATATTCTTGGGTCAAGATTTGGAGGTGTGGGAGTTCACACACGAAACCATACGAACGCACACCAGTGACATGGTAGAAGAAAAAATAAAAATCTTGCTCAAACGTTTTATCCAAATTTGAAAGTGTACCTGACAGAAAAATTCTACACAACTGTAATTTGTTCTTCCATTACTGATGCGTATTCGGTTGAAAAATAGTTTAATAGACGAACGAATGTACACTTATCAATCATTGTATTGTATATGTGTTTACATGTACAGTTTTCTGAAAATAAAAACATGTAAGACTAGAGTATATAAGCTGTGGGATTATATATATTTCTTGGCAACTGATCTGATAATATAGATTTTAAGTGGAGGAAATTACGCTGCAAGTTATACTTGATGCTTTGCCAATACCATTGATTGAATCAATGGATGGTCGTGGGAAATAAATGTATATAAATGTATATTGGTTTGTATTAAACCTGCAAAAATCATGTACATTTACACTGACTGGATTGCTTCATTGATTTACAGTCTATGCACACAATAGTTTTCGATGGTATTTTTCATTTGACGAAGGTTTTACCTGTGATAGCTAAAACTTTTTCTCTTAACATAGTACATGATAAGAAAACATATAGCTCGGTGACAACGGTTCGCTATTAACATACAATAATGTTTATCATACAGGGAAATCTTTTAGATATTACACACAATTTGAAATGCCCGCCAGAGGGAAACTTTTTTTTATACCAGTCGACCCCTGGTCATCATATATTGTAGCAGGCGTCAGATCCGTCATTCAATATTCAGCCGTGATCCATAAAATTATTTTCGCGTCAATAATCGAAAAACCTATTTCGTATGACACTTACCCCATTTCTTCTAATTTTTCGAACAGCAGTTTCAGACTTAGAAGCATAAAAATACCATCTTTATGTCAACTGAGTCTCTATATGGTGGCATCGATATGTTATTTATCCCAAGAAATGAAAATACAGCTAGTGAAATTTGTAGAAAGTTAGCAGAATTTCTGTCTGCAGATGACTGAAGTTAACTTTTGCTGTCTGAATAATTAGAAGAAATAGGGTAGCACCAAGTCCAAATGTGTATAAAATATAAATAATAAATAAAAAAAAACAACAACAACAACACATGGTTCCCAAATGGGAAAAGTGGCCAACAGATTTCAATAACCATTATACTTAACACAAAATCAAGTTTCAAGTCACTCTTCGATTGTGACTCTTAATTTGAACACATTGAAGATGTAAAACGCATGATATTCAGATTTATTAAGGTATATTTTCAAAAAAAGAAACGAAAAAAAAGAGTCCCTAATGAAGTAAAAACGCCCAAGGGGATCCCCTTTGCCTCCTTCTGCGCATTAATACAACAAACACTGAATTTTCAGGTGATATCTTCTGAAATTAATGAACATAAAGAATATCGATATATCACGAAAAACAAACAACACAGGCACACCAACGCACAAATTAGGCACTCGTTCTTCACATGGGTCGGACAGACAGCTCTGCCTGGAGAATTCCACTAGTTATATAATGTATGTTGATATTTTATCCTAACTAGTCAGTGCATAAGAAAAAAAAAAAAAATCTTCGGTCGGAATGAATTACATGTAGACTCAATAAACTTCGGTAGGAAAGAATTGCACCCAACAATTTGACCCAATATTTTTGGTCGGAAGCGCGGCTAAGATACCAATGCTAGCGCTACGTCTTAGAATCCTCCGTATTCTATTCTCACCCTTCGACCCATTATTGTGATAGAGCGCGCTCAGACATGCAGTAATCCGTGCCAATAGAAGGGATATCCCGTCCAACATAAAGGGATAAAAAGATAATAAAAAAATATAAAAATAATGTTGGTTAAATAATGAAGCTCGAGATGGGACAAGTTCGAAATCCAAAGCGTGACCACAGCTTAGAACGAAACAAATTATTTTTGCGAATGAAAGAATACATATATACAGAGTGTTGCTTAATCTTTTCTTTTCGCTTAAAGTGCCACCTACCCTCAGCTAGTGTATGGATTGCTAAGTTAGATGCTCGTAAAATTATTTAATGTAAGACATTGATCAATATGTAGTCCGAACCTTAAAAGTATTGACTCCATGTAAGATCGAATCTTGTAGTAACACCTCTGTCACAAATCTCTTCCTCTCCTTGTTCAGTTGTATATGCCCCACCTCCATTATTCTAGAAAGTGAAAGGGCGAGAAAGTGATTCTGTGATCGCTTCTGAAAATAAACTGATCTGTTTGCAACACCAACCAATACGTTTACGTTCTACCATCCAATAGTTGGATAGCTCGATCGACCGCGCGAGATGAATTCAGCTATAAGCGACCGCTCTCAACGCTTTGTGTTCAAGGTCATTCTCATTGAGCATAAATTTCCAATAGTCGGTATTATTTAATTCACACTATATGAATCTTACAGTTGAACTGTCAACGGTATTGAGAGGATCCCATATATCTTGATCATGGGATGAAAATTTTCCACTCGAGAAAAGGAAAATACATCCCAACCAAACCGCCGAGGCGAGGTTGGCATGTATTTTCCTTCTCGAGAGTGGGAATTTTCAAAAGTTAATGTAGTCTGGGAACCAAGTTGAAAAAGGCCTTATTTTAGAAATTTGTTCACCCCACCGGCAAAATAATTTTCATCTATACCATGAATTTCTATGACCATTGCGGGCATCAACCAACGTGGATGTAGACTTTCAAAGTGGTGCAGATTTTTTTTAATGCTGCCGAAATGACACCCTATAGATATTCGTTTTGTTCCACTGAAAAAAGGGGTAGGTGACTTTAAACAACCCATTCTTTCTTATTTATAGCTCGATCGGTCTGAGCTGTAATTCAATCCTGCGGCGTCACGTGGGGATTATATCCAAACGTCACCTGAAAAAATACTCCCTTGCAAAAAGCTGGACGTGTACAGTGAGATCTGAAATTTCCCTCATGAAACAATTAACATTTCTGACGATGGCCAAGGCCGCCATTTTGAATTTAGCAGTGATACAGTACGCGGCAAGTAAATATGCAATGGTATTAATGTTACCTGGATTTATTGTACCACTCATTCTGTAGCTTTTACAAGTCTCAGCGAAACTCATATTTGGCAGTCAAATGAACAGCTGAACTACAATTACTAACTCTGTGAATAACTGATGCAGTTGTTCTTAAGAGATATATAGTAAAACAGTTACAGACGAACTATTCCTTAAGAAGATATGCTGAACCTATTACCTAGGTTCTGCTCTCCCATATTTTTCAAAAGAGAATAGTTTATTCAGTTTGTGTTTTAAAACGAATCTCAGTTACATTTGACAAAATATGATAACAGTGTTCACTAATACACGATACAGTCCAGGCAGATTGGATCAGTATTGAAAAAAATATTACTATATAATCAAACATACCCCTTTTGGCAGCCGCGAGTACGTTTTCGACTTGATATTTGAATATGGTCCCCAGACGACGTTATAGAATTGGAAAACTACCATCTATCTCGCTAATATATAACTTCGCTTTCAACTGCTGAGTTAGAAATGAGGCAGTTTAGACAGCCCAAATAATTACTGAGAAATATAGTAACGAGTCATTTACACATTTACACATAACCCCATTTTCAAGACGAAGTAGATTTGTTCAAGTGAAATTTGAATACAATCCCCAATTACATCATACGGTTGAACGATAAAGCAAAAGTACTAACTGAAAAACACTACTAAGTACTGTTGAGAATTAGATTATGATATTCAGACATATTTGGATCAGTAATAAGAAGGATATAGCAACACACTCACACATACCCCCATTTTGGAAAGGAGTATTTTTTTTAAGTTGACATTTGGATACGGCCCCAAGTATGTCATACTAGGTTGAGATACAAAAATGAATCGTGATTGTATATGGCATTGGCATAAATGCTGAATAAAATTTGATGAATTTCAGACAGATAGGGCCATTATTAAGAAAGATATGGCAGTTCAATCACACATACACGTTTTTTAAGAGGCAATATATTTTTCTCATAAAATTTAATTTGAATATCACCTCCAAATACACCATATGGTTGGGATACAACCACGATCTTAGGTATTAAAACACTGCCCGAGGTAACACGGAGCAAAATTTCATCACGTTTACATAGATTGTTTCAATAATAAGGGAGATAAACGTTTCTGGAGCGCATCATGTCTGCAGCACGTGTCAAGCGAAGTGACTGGTCACCTGCGTCCCACGAGCTCATCCCACATACTTGTGTGGAGTGACATTTCCCAGACGATGTTACCTTAAGCTGTATTATATCCGGCGGCGCAGCGCCGCCGGATATCTGAATTCAGTAAACATGGGAGCGGCCATCTTGATATTGGACGAGTAACAGGTGTTTTCTCGAGCCATACTATACAGACGTGCCGTGAAGTGATCCAACTAGTCTCATATCGTAAAACGACATGATTGTATCACACGTTCGTGGTTAACACATTAATATTAATTCTGTTATAATGAATTCATCGAATAAATGTCCTTTAGTACTATTTTATTATGGCTGAGAGACCAAATCGATGACCATACATGATCAAGTTATTCACCTGTACGTCTGCAGCAAAATGTTTGAGATTGAACTGCGAGTTACTAAAAACTCGAAACAGTAAAACACGCGGATCGGATTGAAGTGTAGAGAAAGTCGATCTAGGCTTAATTTACAATAACACACATCAATAAAGAAATAGTGGCTTGATGATGGGTCCCATATAATGCCACAGCGCGAACTCTTACATCAGGCTATATGAAGTGACTTAATACGTCAATCAGAGAGCATTACTTTCGAAGTCCTAGTTGGACATGCGGTTCATGTGCGCATTTTGCCAGCAAGCACTTAACTTCCGGCTAACCCCACACTTTCCAGATGGGTCCTTGCGCGAACTACATTAGTCAAACCTTTAATGAAAACAAACAAATCGACGTTTTTTTAAACCATAACAGTGCATCGTGACCTGTATTCACCAGTTGCACACGAAATCAGCTTGTAATACGCAGATTATAAGCTACAAACGTTTCCGCCGGCATTGATGCATCTGCATCAATAAGTTTTCTTGCATGGAAAATATGTTGAGCCGTCGCTTATGTCGGATGCTCACAAAAATGACCCCAATTCCATCTCGTACTCCCGCAGCGATAATATATCCACATCTCTTCTTCGACATCATACGTGTATGTAATTCAAATAAACTGCAAAAAATAAACGACGGCTCAACATAGGAAGAAGGCTCAAATCTTCGCGATAATATCAATATCCGCCTTGTACCGAGTTAACCTGCCTGGGAGGAAGCCTATCCCATGATTCCCGGCATTTAGCATAGTCGATAAATTACAACAGACTACCAATACCTGTTACACAAGTCGAGCACAAATTAAATAGGCCAGACTTCCTATATGCTCCATCTGTAAAGAGAGGAACACACCTCGTTCATTGACTTCCACCTAGGGTACGAGGTTAAAGACATGAAGTGTGGAAAAGACATCCCAAATAGTTTAGAACAATGACGTCTCCCCGGACACCTGTTAGTGATATACGTGCTTGTGTACAATCTCTGGGCGGATCGACTGCAATGTATATTTGCCCGACTCATTCATTCGAAATCACTCTGTTAGTACAGGTTTCCTTGGGTCAGACTTTCTTGAGTGTCATCGTGCTAAATGTTTAAATCAAACTCGAATAGGATATGTCGCTCGTTGATCGTGATGTGTGAGATCAGCTGTTGTTTAATCTTGTATTCACTTCCGCTTAACCCATGTTATAGGATCGGTCGTATGAACAGTATTGCCGTCAACCTATCCACTGTCTCCACGTGAACATACCCAATCAGATACAATTAATTAACATAGTTTTACTCCCGGTTCGTGGTTCTTGCTGTATCGTTTTATAGGCCTATATCTGACCTGTTATATTATGAACACCAATATGTGCGTTGATCAAAATTATTACAGGTCAATCAGGTTCTAGTTTGTTTCTAAAGTTCAACGCCCGTTTTGATTGCTTCATGTGGTGGTCCTGAAGCTTGTTCTACAAGAAGTGTTAGCGTTATATCGAAGCAGGGAGTCTTTATTCTGAAAAAATAAATCAAATCATGCCGCATTTGCATGATTATATTGATCAAGTTCGATTGTTTTGCGTCCGGTTACGGGACAGGAAGGATTGAATATTTTATACTATTGTACTCTCTAAAAAAACTTTAGTGAACTGTTTCACTCAAGTTTGAGTGAAATGTACCTGTTCACTCAAAGTTAAGTTACTTTTCACTCAATTTGAGTTAAACCCACTCAAGTTTAAACCACTCAAATTCACTTGAGTGGGATCAATTTCCACTCCTATGCTTGAGTGCATTTAACTCAAGTTGAGTGAAAAGTAACTCAAGTTGAGTGAAAATCTTACTCAAGTATTGAGTGGGATCAATTTCCACTCTTACTTGAGTGAAATTTCACTCAAGTTTTTTTAGAGAGTATAAATGACGAATTGTGGCAGGAATGGCAAACCATAGGCAGGGTTACCGAAAATGTTCTGTAACAGTAAACTGTCTCAAAAAATTTCATTAGCTTCACAGGATTGAGAACGAATAGTAATATTATGGTATCCTCGGTATTGCCGCGTGCGGTTATATATAGATATTGTTTTTTTTCTTCTGTGTGTGTGTTTTCATACCCAAAAAACATCTGCGAGATTTTCTCCATATTAGTAAATAGCATTGCATCAGATTTTGTAAGTTACGGCGCATCACGTTGGGCACACCGGTTCTCGTCAGATCACCGAAGTTGAGCAGCGTTGAGCTCGGGCAATACTTGGATGGGTGACCGGGTGCTGTACTGGCTGGGCTGATCAGTGTCCAGAATAATAGGAACTGTGGACACTCTCGTGTTCTGGCACATGTAGGCACCGTTGTGATATGATTGAAACAATGTTGAAAACGACGTTAAATCCTACTCACTCACTCACTCACTCACTCAGATTTTGTACGAGTGGGAAATATCCTAGTGGGGAAATGTCCGTGCACCGGACATTCGCGGGTTTACAATCAATCGAGTTTAAAACCAATGTTTCTAGTAACTTCTGTGTTAATCAACCTAGTACTACATGTATTTCGAACGTTGTCATAATTACAGACACGTCGGCCAAAATACTATGCCTCGGTTTTTTCAACTTTGACTTGATTTGCAAGTTATCAATTTGGAAGCTAGAAGGGGTCGTAGCAAATACTTCAAGGTGACATTAAGAATTTTGAGGCTAAATCGTATGATAGTTTTTCTCGTCTGGAGTAAGTATCCACATTGCAAAACTTTTCCATTAACAACGTAGACGTCTTTTGTGAAGAAATTGCTTTGCTTATATCAGAATATTTCATTGTCTGTAAAGGATCGTTAAACAATATTTATTTACATTGAATTGCTCAAATCAATACCTGTCCTAAAAATATGCTGGCCTGTTTTCATCGCGTGAGAGATTAGGTACAAATTAGGCGGGTATCGGGATTTTCTATCATTGCCTTTTGAATACGAGCTTGCATCTTAAAGTTCACATGGCCGACTGATATATAGAAATGCAGAAGTATTCAATTTGTGCATAGGCACGCTGTAGATTTTTTTAAGACTTTCAGGGACAACCGCCATGCTAGTGCCATCTGCAGTTTGTACTAAGCAGTCCCCCAATAGTCAACGTGACAGGACATTTGACACAGATACTTTCTGATGTTTTCCTTTCTTCATAGCTTTCTATACACCTACACTCAGTAAGTGGTACACTGTTTATGTCCTTCATGACCCATTTCGTGGTTTTGTCTAGGACAATTGCATATGTTTTATATTGGTATCTATCAATCCGTAGAAAGTGTCAAGTGTGAGTAGTGAGTGTAAGTGTTAGTTGCAAAAATATGAATTTATTTACTCGAATAAAAGAGGCTGTGCCAGCGCCAGCTTGAGAAAGTATAAGCTTGTATGCGACGGTGTACTCAAAAAGACACAAGACTCAATGGCAGAACGGCAAGACGAGTTTCAGCTGTGGATTCCTAGGATGACACACACTCTGACGCATAAAACCCTCTCTGTCTGACTCACACGACCGCTCTCTCAATGTGGCTCACAACATTCGCTTTCTGGCTCACGCGACCCGCTTACTGGCTCACAAGACCCATTCTCTGAATCACAAGACCCACTCTCTGACTCACAAGATCCGTTCTCTGTCTCAAAGCCCGATCTCCATCTCACAAGACGCACACACTGACTACCCGCTTCCGGACTAACAAGACCCGCTCCCTGAGTCACAAGTCCAGCTTTCTGAATCACAAAACTCTATCTCTATCTCACAGATCAGCTTTCTGACACACAAGACCCTCTCTCCGACACACGGGACCCATCCTCTGACTAACAAGACCCGATGTCTGACTCACACGACCCGCTGTCTGGATCAAAAGAGGCGCTCTTTGAAACACGACTCGCTCCCTGAATCGGAAGACTCGCTGTCTGACTAAAAAAATCCGCTCTCTCACTCACACGATTCCATCTGTGACTCACACGATTCGCTTTCTAAATCACAAAACCCGCTCTCTGACACAGAAGATTTGCTTTCAGACTTGCAAGATCCGGTAAGACCCACTCTCTGAAACACACGACCCGCCCTCTGACTCACAAGACTCGCTCTCTGACTCACACGACCCCCTCTCTGACTCTCACATCCCGCTCTATGACTCACACAATCCGATATCTGACTCTCATGACTCGCTCGTGAATCAGAAGACCCGGTCCCTGACTCACACGACCCGCTCGCTGAATCAGATGTATCGATCTCTGACTCGCAAGATCCGCTCGCTGACTCACACGACTCGCTCTTTGACTCACAAGACCCACTTTTTGAATCACACGACTCACTCAAGAGACTCGCTCTCTGCCTCACCAGCCCCGCTGTCTGACTCACATGACTCGCTCGCTGAATCAGAAGACCCGCTCCCTGACTCACACGATCCGCTCTCTGAATCAGATGACTCGCTCTCTGAGTCGCAAGATCCACACTCTGACTCGCACGACTCGCTCCGTGACCCACGAGACACACTTTCTGAATCACACGACCGCTTCCTTACCTGGCCCGCTCTCTGACTCAAAAGATTCGTTCTTCGACTCACAAGATTCGCTCTCTGACTCTGATGACCCACCCTCTGACTCACAAGACTCGCTCTCTGACTCACATGACCCCCTCTCTGACTACCGCGACCAGCTTCAACTCAGAAAACCCCCTCTCTGAATAACACGACCCGATCTCTGAATGAGAAGACTAGTTACCTGACTTACATGACTCGCCCGCTGACTCAGAATACACGCTGTCTGACTCACGCAACACGCTATCTGAATCAGAAGACTAGTTCTCTAACGCACAAGTGCCGCTTCTTGGCTCATACGACCCAATCTCTGACTCACAGGACCCGCTCTATGACTCAGAAAATCGGCTTTCTGACTCGCACAGCCTACTCTCTGAATCAGAAGATTCGCTCTCTGGCTCCCATGATCCGCTTCCTGACTCCTATGACCAGCTCTGACTCAGAAGAGCCGCTGTCTGACTCACACAACCCGCTATCTGAATCAGAAGACTAGTTCTCTGACTTACAAGTACCGCTCTTTGACTCAGAAAATCCGCTTTCTGACTCACTTAGCATGCTCCATGAATAAGAAGACTCGCTCTCTGGTTCACATGATCCGCTCTCTGACTCCCATGACCAGCTCCGACTCAGAAGAGCCGCTCTGTCTCACATAATCCGCTCTTTGAATGAAAAGACCAGTCATCTGACTCACATGATTCGCCCACTGATTCAAACGACCCGCTTTCTGACTCACACAACCCGCTTGAATCAGAAGACTCACTCTCTGACTCGAAAGATCCGCTTTCTGACTCACAAGAAATCGCTCTCTGACTCACAAACCCCACTTTCGGAATCACACGACTCACGCCCTCACTCGGAAATCCCGATCTCTCACACACACGACCCGTTCTCTGAATCAGAAGACTCGCTCTCTGACTCACAAGATCCGCTCTCTGACTCACAAGACTCGCTCTCTGACACGCAAGACTCGCTCTCTGCCTCACCAGCCTCGCTGTCTGACTCACATGACTCGCTCGCTGAATCAGAAGACCCACTCCCTGACTCACACGATCCGCTCTCTGAATTAGATGACTCGCTCTCTGAGTAGCAAGAGCCACACTCTGACTCGCACGACTCGCTCCGTGACCCACGAGACACACTTTCTGAATCACACGACCGCTTCCTTACATGGCCCGCTCTCTGACTCAAAAGATTCGTTCTTCGACTCACAAGATTCGCTCTCTGACTCTGATGACCCACCCTCTGACTCACAAGACTCGCTCTCTGACTCACATGACCCCCTCTCTGACTCTCACAAACCGATCTCTGACTCAAAAGTACCGCTCCCTGACTCACAAGACCCACCCTCTGACTACCGCGACCAGCTTCAACTCAGAAAACCCCCTCTCTGAATAACACGACCCGATCTCTGAATGAGAAGACTAGTTACCTGACTTACATGACTCGCCCGCTGACTCAGAATACCCGCTGTCTGACTCACGCAACACACTATCTGAATCAGAAGACTAGTTCTCTAACGCACAAGTGCCGCTTCTTGGCTCATACGACCCAATCTCTGATTCACACGACCCGCTCTATGACTCAGAAAATCGGCTTTCTGACTCGCACAGCCTACTCTCTGAATCAGAAGACTCGCTCTCTGGCTCACATGATCCGCTTCCTGACTCCTATGACCAGCTCTGACTCAGAAGAGCCGCTGTCTGACTCACACAACCCGCTATCTGAATCAGAAGACTAGTTCTCTGACTTACAAGTGCCGCTCTTTGACTCAGAAAATCCGCTTTCTGACTCACTTAGCATGCTCCATGAATAAGAAGACTCGCTCTCTGGTTCACATGATCCGCCCTCTGACTCCCATGATCAGCTCCGACTCAGAAGAGCCGCTCTGTCTCACATAATCCGCTCTTTGAATGAAAAGACCAGTCATCTGACTCACATGATTCGCCCACTGATTCAAACGACCCGCTTTCTGACTCACACAACCCGCTTGAATCAGAAGACTCACTCTCTGACTCGAAAGATCCGCTTTCTGACTCACAAGAAATCGCTCTCTGACTCACAAACCCCACTTTCGGAATCACACGACCCACGCCCTCACTCGGAAAACCCGATCTCTCACACACACGACCCGTTCTCTGAATCAGAAGACTCGCTCTCTGACTCACAAGATCCGCTCTCTGACTCACAAGACTCGCTCTCTGACACGCAAGACCCGCTCTCTGACTCACACGACCCGATCTGTGACTCAAATCACCCTCTCTCTGACTCAGAAGATCAGCTTTCTGACTCCTACAACCTGCTCTCTGAATCAGAAGACTCGCTCCGTGACTCACAAAAGCCGCTGTCGGACTCAAAAGATCTGCTGTTTGACTCACACGACCCGCTCCCTGACTCACAAGACCCGCTCTTTGACTCACACGGCCCGCCCTCTAACTGACAAAACGTATTGTATGAGTTACCGCGGTGGTCCCAACTTCTACCAGCTATGTCAATGTTAAAACAACCCAGCTGCAAGTATTCCCTCTATATGCTACATGTATATACCGTGTATATTCAAAAACAAATGAAAATATGGTGGATTTCAGATTTACTTCTCATACAAATAGACTTGGAATGCCCAGTCCATATTTCCAACCCAACCAATGACGTTAATCCTCAGCTGATATGTAAAAATCATAGTCCATTGTGTTGATTGGTGGAGTATTTTTCATGTGAACCAACCAAAAACATAGTAAAAAAGCGTGAGAGAGAAGCGATCGAGCTTTTATACTGTCTGTTGGTGTTAAGCCTCATAAATCCCCTGCCAGACTGCACGAAAAACGATGACTTATTTATCACCTTCATCTGTCAAAGCACATTCTCTTCATAACTCCGCCAAAAAACCTTCGCGATTTGCGGATGTTGTTGACATTCTGACCGAATCACCGGTAGCCATTGTAGTAATATTGATTCGCCATTCATAACCCCGATGAATCACTTCCCATAGTTTAATTGCTGCCGCGGTGAAAAATGAGATCCGTGGAGTTTTAGATGGACGGTGTTTTTTTCTGTTTTCACGTTATTTTATTATATAAGTAATTATATATTATCATATAAATATGCGGTAATTGGACCCCGAAGAAAGAGAAATTACTGACTATTTCAATGTTCACGGGGGAAATTTATGGTTCGGGTTCAAGCCATGTCCCAAACCAACTAACTGGGGCTTACAAATACAGAAATGCTGAAGGCAGAGATAAGTGGAGTGAGCCTGTGAAACGAAGCATGCGCAGTGGTAAGGTTGGCCATTTACATTTTATCCCAATCTGTAACCATCTGGATGGGTTACCTATACGCGGTAAGACTCAAATGCATTTTATCCGTGTTCGCGGGTCTGCATGCAGCATTATCAGCGGTCATATTTTCGAAGTGCGATATTTCATAACATATGAATTCCTTCATTTGCATACTTGATTAGAAATAGCTTTTTAGATTGTCGCAATTGGTTAATTGAGTAGCACCTGTCTGAACTAGTAATGTAAATTCAGGAGGTGAAATTTACTAGCCCGTCGAACCTGTCCGAGGGGCGCCCTCGGGCGCTGATACAGGATTTACAAACTGGGCTGCTGGGCGCTTACCGTAGCTGCTAACAGTGGATAATTTTCGTATTTTTCACAGGCCCTCAAGAGTTTTGGGGGGTGTCGGGGTGATGATAGT